>JAFIRS010004087.1:0-101115 GCA_018342105.1 Gonioctena quinquepunctata
AAAATCGGCAGAGCAGCTTTTGCAAGAACGTAGACGAGTGAATTTATTGTCAGATTTGCTCTTTTTCTGTTTTATCATTTTCAATAGTATCTATCAGAAGAGTTTTTCATTTCTCGCCCACGAAATTTTCCTTTCCATTTCAAAATTCGTCTGAGTACCAGACTTCTTACCAATAAACCCCCACATTCAAATTCATAATTAACAAAATTTGCAGGAGTGTACGGAAAAAAGTATTTGGTAATTCAACCAAATTTAGTTGGTCACTCTTATTGGCTTGACCCGACTAAATAAAATTCATGCCACAGGTGTATTCGATTGATTTCTTTGATTTGAATTTTGATTTGATTGAATTTGATTTGTTCATCTACTGAAACAATCTCCAACTCATATTGAATGAGAATTTGTTTCAACAAAAATATAATATTTATTTAAATCAAACAACAGACATAGATTATTTCAAATAGGAAAATATTATTTTGCTTGAATTATATGCGTTAGATGGCGAAGCGTTTGCACAACTGACCCTGACTTAGATAATGTTACCGAATGGCAAAGCCAACTTATTATCGTTGCGTCGTCATGACTTGAATTTCTGGTGTAGGCTCTCATGCTAGGTTGCCATATTTGTCATTTCAGTGGATTAACAAAATTATTACTCATTTGAAAAAATATTTTTAGTGGAGAGATCAGCTAATTTTGTTGAAATGACATTTTATTGAATTCATCAATTCGACATAAATACTTCTTTGAATAAATATTTTTGTTAAAGCAATCAACAAACTTTGTAGACCTGATTATTCGGTTTCAACAAAATAATTACATGGTTGAAATAATATTCCTGTCAAAACGAGTTACGAATAGAGTTAGGCTGATTAATATATTTGGTCCATACAAATTAGTTTCAGTTGATTGAGGCTTCAGATTTGATCCAAAACCAGGAAAAAATTTGACTCATTTTGAGATTATATTTCATTGAGCATATACGACACTTTCATTTGTTTGATTCAAATAAATTATATTCGATTCAACAATTGTTTTTCTTTTCTGTGTAACAATGAAACCTGTCGTTTTCTGATAATGTGATTGGCTCAACCCATATAGCCCTTAAATTATTTTTCCTCTGCAATTTCAAAGTTTTTTTTGTAATTATTGTTTATGAATGTGTTGAATCCCAAAAATAATGAAATAATCGAAGTGTTGTGATTGTTCCAGACATGGTGTCTCTTTGAAAGGGCGGTATGTTAATATCCCACTATGAAAATGAGTTCAAAAACTAAAACCCGACTACTGAAAAATCACGCTTTGACAAAACAATTTAACAAAAAATTAAACCGACGAAATACGGAACTGGAAAGTAAAAAATAAAATAAACCCCCTTAGTCTCAATAACTGAGCTTCTGAACTGATGTAAGTAACTAATTTTGAGTCGGCGCCGAACAAACAAGCAAATGAAATGGGTAAGGCGTGAAATAATGGCATTGAGTTGCGCGGTGACATTCTGAAAATTTTTTTGAAGTAATTTAATGATTTTTGATAATTATTTGTTGGGCGCCGACTCAAAATTAGTTACTTATATTAGTTTAGAAGCTTAGGTATTGAGACTTATGAGGTTTATTTCAATTTTCAACCGACGAAACTAAAAGAGGGAAGGTTCTCTATTCGACGGCTATATTTAATTTTTTTTATCATTTTTTTTCATGTATGATCACGCATAACTTCCCACTGCCTTTTGGTTAGTGTTTTCTTCAGAGTTGGTCCCATTTGAATTCAAAAGATGAAATTCTTCCCCAAGGGTAGCAAAATGAAGGATATTGATCACTCACCCTCTGAATTCTGATACGTTGACCGATTCTATCAGGCATAACTTTGTACTTGGTTCTTCGATTTGGATAATTCTCTCTTTAATAGATAGGGTATACCTCATATTTGGATTTCGATTGAAGCTATCCACCCTTACGGGTAGCAAAATAGGGGATAATTGATATTTCACTTTTGAACATTGGCACACACATACGTAGTTGACAATGACAAAATTATTATATTCTATGAGAGGATGGAATGATATACAAAGAAATGGAACAAACTAACCAGAACAACAAAAATATTTTATATTACAACAAATAGTAAAAGTAGATAATCATATTATTTAACTGGTAATAGTCGAAGTAAGTGGGTAAGTTAGTATTTTGAAAAACAAGTAGGTAGTAATTAGTGGATTTTAGTCACAAAAAATTGAAAAATAAAAACTTCTTAACAAAAAATCAAAATGACGAAATACTGAACTGAAAAGTAAAAAATAAAATAAACCTCCTTAGTCTCAGTAACTAAGCTCCTAAACTAATGTGAGTAACTAATTTTGAGTCGACGCCAAACGAACAATCAATGAAGATCATTAAATTACTTAAAAAAAATTATCAGAATGTCACCGCGCAACTCGATGCCATCATTTTACGCCTTATCTAATTCATTTGCTGGTTTGTTTGGCCGCCCAAAATTAGCACTTAAGAGGAGTTTAAAGTTTTTTATTTTTACTTTCAGTTCCGTATTTCGTCGGTTTGATTTTTTGCTATAAAGTTTTTATTAATTTTCAGTTCCGTATTTCGTCGTTCTAATTTCTTGTTGAAAAGTTTTTATTTTCTAATTTTCTGTGGTTGGAATCTACTGATCCCTACCTACTTGTTTTTTCATTACTTCCAAAATACTCACTCACCCACCTTACTCCCACTATTACCAGTTAAATAATTTGATTATCTTATTTTACTATTTGTTGTAATATAAATTATTTTTGTTGTTCTGGTTAGTATATTTTATTACTTTGTATATCATTCCATCCTCTCATAGAATATAATGATTGTGACGGTTGTAGAAAAACAAAAATAATGACAATAGCGATCTCTCATTGTCAACTACATATGTGTTCCAATGTTCACAAGTGAAAAATAAATTATCCCCTATTTTTTCACCCGTGGGGGTGGATTATTCCATCCGAAATCCAGGTATAGTCAACTATGAGAAAAACCCTATACAATGAAAAAAACAATCCAAATCGTAGAACCCAGTACAAAGTTATGCCTGATAGAATCGGTTAACGGACCAGAATTCAGAGGGTGAAAGATCAATATCCTTCATTTTGCTACCCTTAGGGTTAATTTCATCTTTCGAATTCAAATGTGACCATTTTCGAAGTACACCCCATCCACTGAAGAAAGAAATATCGGAATCGGATGACTCAGTAAAAAGTTATGCGTGGTCATACATAGAAAATAAAATATACTCGTCGACTAGAGAACCTCCTCCTTTTTGGTTTCGTCGGTTAAAAAGTATGAAATGAAAAAATATTCTGATCTGAAATTGTTATGTTTTAACTATCCAATATTTATCAACTATTAATTACACGTAATATATTTTTATATATTTAATACATATCCATAGTGATGTTCGAAGGATAGCCGTGGTCATATGCCACCCACCTTATAATAATATAATAATAAATTTATTCACTCACATAATAATATAAGCAATACAATAAGTTATAATAGAAGTAGTATAAGATAAAAAATAATGAAAACTCCACTACAACGTCCTATTGAATATCACACGACAGGCATTAATGAAATGGAGAATGGGTAACAAATACTAAATTTAAAAAATTTAAAATTGAAGCAAGAAACAGTAGATATATTCAACATTGACTTTTAGAATATTTGAATTTGGATCAATTTCATCTGGAGATTGGTTGCACGGGAGATGCGATATGGAAACAAAATACTTACCTATCCTTATACCTTATGAAATGTAACTTTATTTAATTATATTTTCGTTTCTATCAAACCATGAACGTATGCCCTAGGGCAGGTCAGCACAAATTTTTTTAGACTTTTTTTAAATGTTTTATTTGACATGTTTTTAAGTTCATCGGGGATGCTGTTGTAGAGTTTGGGCGCTAAGAACTCATTTGATCTTTGTCCTATAGATTTTGTCATGAAGGGAATTAAGTGTAATTTTTTTCTACGTGTGTCATATTCATGATTGCTTTTTTTGAATTTCTTACTTATGTGATAATTGATCATACATTTATAACTGAATTCCTGCCTGAGGTCAAACACTCCTGACTCAGTGTAAGTCAGTTCTGTTGAGTAGTCCCATTTTTTATGTAACATGAGTTTCAAGAATCTTCGTTGTAGTATTTCTAAAGGTGTTATGTGTTTTCTGAGTGCTGCACCCCAAGCCAAGATGCCGTATTTCAGATGACTATCTACAAGTGCAAAATACACAATTTTTAGTTCTTTCTGAGGTAATGTGCGACAAAGGTGTCTGAATTTATATAGAATAAATTGTAGTTTTTTTATCACGTATTTGATATGGACATCCCACCTCAAATGGTCATCAATGAGTACACCCAAGTACTTAACACTTTTTGATGGTAGTATATGAGAAATCGATCCTTCTTCATATATTTCTATATAGTTAAAATCAGGTGTCTTGGATTCGTAGCATGTGAATGGTATATACTGGGTTAACAAAACAATACATTCTAACATTAGTAAGCGATCATGAACTTTGGGGCAAAGTGGAATATGACCACGGCTATCCTCTGAATATCACTATGAATATGTATTAAATACATTGAAATATATCACGTGTGAGTTGTTCATTTGATAGATGATGAATATTGAATAGTTTGTACATAACAATTTCAGATCGGAATATTTTCCTGTTTCATACTTTTCAAAGCGTGATTTTTCGGTAGTCGGGTTTTAGTTTTTGAACTTATTTTTATTTCATACTTTTTAGAGCGTGATTTTTCAGTAGGCGGGTTTTAGTTTTTGAACTTATTTTTATTCCATACTTTTCATAGCATGATCAGTAGTACGGATTTTACTTACTTTTTATTCAAATCGCTTTGGGGTTATAGGTTCGTGATAAGGTATTCGCAGAGCTGCGTAACATTTTTCTTTGTTTGGGTTTTATTGTTTTACATATACCGCTTGGAGGTACCCTCAGCTCATGTCATTATTACACACGTTTTTCTATATAATTTTATCATATGTACCATAGCCCATAATGAAAAACATATTCTTCATATATGTATTTTGGGTAGGTTTGAAGAGCAAATATGTTTGGTTCACATCTGAGGCGTGATTTAAGAATGTATTCCAAATTATCGGGTGCTTGCAAGCAAAGCCGCGAGCAACAGCTAACAATATATACATTTTTGAAATGTGCTGATTGAACCCTTTCATTCGGTACACCACGGCATCATTAAAAAAATATTTTTCAGTTCTTGACTTCAGGTCCTCTAGAGGGCGCCATATTCAATTAAATGTGACGTCACCCAGCCTATAACCAGCGGCCAATTAAGACGCTTGCAACGATACCTAATTTGCCAAATTATGATAGGTAGTTTAGGAGTCATGAGGAAACAGATGAACATACATACCCACACACATACCGGCCAAAAGCATGACCCTCCTTTTTGCTTCGCCGTAGTCGGGTAATAAAATGAAATTATCAGTTATGTTCAGCATCATGGTAGATACTAGACATAATGAAATGAAACAAATTATGATTAATTAGTATGGTAGAGTACAAAATAGTCTTTGGGATGTGAACCGACATTTTTGACAAACAAAATTAGTTTTTTTTTGACATACGGTGCATCGACGTTGATTTTTTTCGTACAAAACTAAGTGGTATGATCTGACGTTACGAGAAAACTCATGTGCATTTGGAGGGTTTCGACGGCCCCTTTTTTGTAATCTTCATATGGGTTTCCAGAAGGTCCGTAATTAAATATTGCCGGAACTCTATTTGTTCAAGCTTTCCACCATAACTTTCGTGCAATTGACAAGAATTTTGATCAGCCATGTCTATGCAGTGAGTGAACAACGGAGAATACAACTTTTCCCCTTACGGTTACTTTATATTCACTTAAATATTTGTCACCACGATGCACACCTTCCATATTATCGTTGAAGGATTGTTAGTCTTGTTTTTTTTTCTGATTGTGAGAGGCGTTTCACTTCATCCGCTGAAAAAACTCAGAAGCAACACTCACAACGCTTTTATCATTCCATCCACTTGTCAGCCAAAAAGTATTCAAAATAACCTGTACCTTTCTTTTTGACTATTTTTCGCATGGGCAAAGGGGACTTTGGAACGCGATCTTCCCTGATCGTACCAGTAGCTTTCATTTTTCTCAATTTGAATTCTTTGAAGAGAGAGAGTAGAGAGAAGAAATTATCGCAATATAAAAGGAATGGCTGATAAGGCATTTCTTTCAGAATATTTGCAAATGTTAGAACTACAGATGCTCCAAGTCCCATATGTTTGTATTTCTCAGGCAGTGTAGAGAAAGAGCCTTGGTAGGGGTCGAAATGAACAATATATCCTAGCCACAAAGCACCAATCCAAAATTTGTATCCCCAATAGATAGGCTTGTTTCTAATGAACTGTTTACAGCTGTGGCGACCGTAATAGGGAATCCAAGATTCATATATGCTGTGGTGTTCCTCCGGTGGAGCCAGATTGAAAAACTTTTTGTTGAGGATATCAAATGAGGGTCTCAGTTTTTCATATTTATCTACCCTATATTGTAGTGTATTATCGTTGAAATAAATATTGCTCATAATGTATTGAAATCTATCACGCGGTATGGCTTCATATACCAGTTGATTATTAATATCATCCCTATTTTGCCAAAACATCTTTTCCGTGGTCAAGTTACATATCCACTAAGTGGAAAAATTCCAATTAAACAAAATAGCCCATCAGAAGTAATATCACCCGCACGATTTTTTTTTGCTGTGTATATGTATTAGAAAAATTGATAATCAGATTTATCACTTCTTCATCTCAGCGCGGATAATACAACTTCCCATTCTTCGAAATCCTTATCGACCAAATCTAGTTTTTTATAGTAAAATTATTTCACTTTCTTTAGTCTCATTTCAACGAATTTTGTTACAGCTCCATCCTCGTCACTATCTCAGGACTCCCCAAGTTTCTCCTCCAATTCCAATGGCATGTGAACTCCAACTTCTGCTGTCAGTTGTGCACCAGGTAAATTATTAGGTTTGAGAAAATTATCATCAGTATCGCAACCTTCATTAGCATCTTCTGGAGGAACAATTATTATCTGCTCTGGAAGCACAGTCTCTCCGTCATTTTCTAATTCTTCCAGCAACTCGAAAAGGGTTAGTGGTTTTTTTCAATAACTGAATGTGAAAGAAATATTAGTCTATAGTAGTTGATTGACCTTCTGTCCTTTTGAAAGGGCAGTGTTATTTCTTGCTGTTTGTTTTGCAAAAATTCAAATTAAAATTCAAGGTTATACTACTGGACAAGTATATTTTTGCGACTTTCGCAAAATCAATTTTTTTATCTATCGATCATACTGCTAGCAATAACAATTTCTCACCTCAAGGTACCTTTCGTGAATGGAGAATAAAAACAACAACAAACAGAAGTGGTTAACTGTCGAAAAATTAAATAAGTACTGAGAGCTTGTACTATCTCATTCCTTAAATTCTTAGTTTATGAGCTAACATCTTCATTGCAGGACAATGTACGGTGAGCAGTCCCGTTACTAGTTCTGAGTCTTTCTTATCCAACTCGGGAAGCTATCTACCTTTTTTCAGCGATGGGCTCGGTAGCCTTTTCGCTTGTCTTTGTCTTGGAACCTAATTCCAGTGGGTTTTGATTCGGTCAGCTTTCCAGCACTGAAACTCTCAATTATTGTGAACGTTAGAAAAAACACAAAACGGTCTGATTCTGGAATTCTAGTAATTGTCCCTTGGCAAGGCTGTCTACTTCCTTATTGCATTTGATTGCCTTGTGACCTGGCACCCACAACAGAGTGACCTGATTATACGTAGCCAGTTGTCTCACGGAAAGTTTGCAGTACCCAGTCATTTTTGGTGATTCAGTTCCTAATGAAAACAATTCATTTGATTTTGATTAAAATATTTTTTTGTAGGGGGATATTGGATTTCATCATACTGCTCTGGATTTTCCACCATCCATAATCTAAAAATGAAGAAAACGTATCAGGATGTTCTCCACAAGTGTGGAACGGCAAATAAACTAATTTGACACGATTACAAAATTACTTATTTGAAGGTTGTAGACGATGTGGTAACTTGATAACTATCGTTTCGGACGTCCATCGTCTTAATGTCTTAATGTCGACAGTCATATAAATTGGTAAGTACCACCTGAACTTGTCAGTATTCACCTGAAGACGATTGCAGATACAAGCATTCGAAACGTCGTGAAAATCTTTTAGACACATTAAGACGATGGACGTCCGAAACGATAGTAATCAAGTCACCACATCGTCTACATCCTTCAAACAAACGTTGGAAACCTGGTACGGACCCGGCATCAGCGACAAGTTCAGAGGCTACGAAAGGACAATGATAAAACTTACCAAGGAGGAAACTCACATCCAGTTTCTACGAAGAGCCAGAGACAACAACATCATCCCAGACGGTTTCCAGGTAAAGTCACCTATTCCCGGGGAAAGAGCACAACGCATCATGGAGCGGGCCAGTCACGCACTAATCAGGTCGCAGATCAACTATCACCGTTGGAAAAAAGATATGCTGCTACAGGATGCCACTGCTAGATTCCAAGAAATCAGAGAGTATACCTCAGAGGAGGACAATCAACCCATATTTGCCAAGATTGAAAATAGATGCGCGAGAATCCGCCAGGAACAAGAGAGGAGGCGTCAGAAGGAATTGAATCGAATAGCAGGGAGAACACGGTCTCCACAAACCAGCAGCAAAGGTAAGAAAACCATCATTAATATCTCAACTAAACCACTTACAGAAGTAGGGGAGTCCCTGCTGGAAAAGTGATTGAACTTCGCAGTTGCACCTAAAACAATACCTATCCTGGACATTGTAAGCTCTGTAGAGTCAACCAGCAGCAGAATAAATCCCATCCAGGCAGGAGAGTTCAGATGGAAACTGAGAGAGACACTCGAGAAGGACAGGAATCCCCGGAATAACATCACTGCAGGGGAACAGAGGGCCCTAAAAATTCTACAGAAGGATTCATCCATAAAGATTCTTTCAGCCGATGAAGGAAACGCCATAGTCATCATGTACACCACAACATATGATGACACACAGGGATCTATAAACTCTTGAAGGAGGATCCGACACCCATTATAGAAAGAAAGACTACAACACGGAAATTAAACCAAAACATCTATCGCCCCACTACAGCAAACCACCGCATCTCTACGGGCTTCCGAAAATCCACAAACCAGACATGGCACTGAGACCGATCACCAGCTCACGGAACTCACAAACCTACAAGTTATCGAAATAACTCCTACCGATACTACAACCCTAACAAGGAAATAGCAGTTCATACGTCAAGAATTCCAAGCACTTCGTTGACACCATCTCAGATGTTGAACTTGGACCAGAAGATCGTTTCATCAGCTTCGACGTGGAGAGCCTTTACACCAATGTCCCTATAGAGGAATCTCTCAGTATCATCAAAAGGAAACTCGAAAAGGATGACTAGCTGCACGAGAGGACTGACCTTCCTACCCACGCAATATTGGAATTACTGTAGTACTGCCTACAGAACACATATTTCCAGGAAAAGGACCGATTCTTCTCTCAAGTCGACGGACTCCCGATGGGATCTTCTCTTTCTCCAATCATCGCCAACATATACATGGAGTGGTTCGAGGAATTGGCTATACGGGAGGCAGAATACAAACCAAAGCTGTGGTTGAGGTACGTGGATGACACCTCCAATATATGGAATCACGGAGACAAACATCTCCAGGATTTCTTCTCAAGAATTAACAGAATCAGGGATTCGATCAAATTCACGATGGAAATGGAAACCAACAGTGCCTTACCCTTCCTCGATGTGAACGTTGAGAGAATAGGTAATGAAATCCGCACCTTCGTCTACAGAAAAAAGACACATACGGGGCAGTACCTCAGTTACAGCTCCAACCATCCGAGTTCGACGAAGAGAGGGATCGTGAGAACCTTGGTAGAGAGAGCGATGCACATATGCAATGACGTGAAGTCACTAGATGCCGAATTGAACAACATCAGAGAGGACCTCAACCGGAATGGATATCCCAAGAAACTCCTAGAAGAAGTATTGAAACAACTTCGGAGAACGAAGACATCTGAAGAGCAACAACAAAGCACAATGATCTGCCTTCCGTACATCAGAGGTGTCTCCGAGAAGATCAGAATGACGACGCAAGTGTTCTACATAGAGAGGAGCAAGTTTGAAGAGGCCGCCTACATCGAACCCAATAACGCCTTCAGTCAACCAAGCGTTGAGATCAAGAACGTATGGGAACCCCTGATTGCTTTTTCTGGCGGGCTGCAGAGACGCGACACTTCACGCACCACCACACCGCGCGAAATTACACGCACCGCTGCACATGGCGGAAATGCACGCATCATTGCGCCAACAGTCATATAAATTGGTAAGTAGCACCTAAACTTGTCAGTTTTCACCTGAAGACGATTGCAGATACAAGCATTCGAAACGTCGTGAAAATCTTTTAAATACATTAAAACGATGGACGTCCGAAACGATAGTTATACAAAATGACTATTGTTGAGAAAATCTTTAAAATGTTTTGTCAGTAATTTACCGTATTCTAAATTTGCCCATCGAAAAAGTAATATGAAAATTAGTCAAATGATTCTCCTCCCACCACTCATCACGAACCTCCGAAGTGAATACACTCTGTCGTGAATATAAACTTCATTATTTCTGTGAATATATCCAACAGTTGCCATGTTCGACAATGTCAAGTTTTATTCCACAATATCAGCCATTTTGGGGTCCTTCTCGTTCCAAAGACCCTTCATTGAGATGTTAGGTTATGTCTCAAAAATAATCTATCGGCCTATAAATCACATCAAAGCTGCACTTTGTATGAAATCTCTTGCGAATTGAAAGTATGTCTATGATTTGATTATTCCGTGAATGCCCATAATACTTAGAGTAACTGAAAGACTACTGTGTACATGATTTCTCATCATCTCATGTTCAATTCAAGTTTATTCATCTGGAGACCACAAGTGGTATAAGACATGTCAAGAAGTTGGAGTATAGAGAAAATACAAAATTACAGAGTGAAAAATTAAATATTACAAGAATGAGTACAAGTGTACACAGAGTACACTTCAATTTAAATATTATGATAAAAAAACAATTTCACATAGAGTACGACAGAATACACTATCATTAAATTATATCTTGAAGAATTCTTCCAAAGTATAGAATGCACCCTCCATTAGTACTTTTTCCAGTGACTTCTTGAATCTGAAATAGGTAGGTTCATCTCTAATGTTTTGGGGAATTTTATTGAAAATTCGAATTCCGATACTTAGAGGTCCGTTTTGCGCTAGGTTTAAGTTGTTTAGAGGAGTATTCAGCAGATGCTGATTCCTGGTGGAATGACTGTGAATGTCATTACGGCAGAGTGAAGTATTTTTACGCTTGTAAATGTAACAGGCAGTTTCCAATATGCACAGAGAAATGAGGGGTAATACTTGTAGCTTTTTAAAGAGAGGTCTACTAGATTCTGTTTGAGGTTTACGAAACATAGCACGAATGCACTTTTTCTGTGTAATAAAGAGACGTTTGGCAGCAGGTGATTGTCCCCAGACTATAATTCCATATGCCAGTCTCGATTGAATTTCTGCAAAATAGAAGTTTTTCATTACCGGGGTTGTCAAGACATTATACATACAGCGTATCTGGAATATTTTGGTGTTAATATTTTTTATTACTGTAGATATGTGGGTTTCCCAGTCTAGTTTATCATTTATAGTGGGACCTCAGAACTTAACAGTGGTATTACAATTCACATTAGTGTTGTTTAAGGTGAGGTTGATATTTTCAATTTGTTTTTGTCTTGTATGGAAGATAAAAAATTCAGTTTTTGCTGAGTTTATATACAGCTTATTTTTTGAGAACCATTTGGCAATTTTGTACATCAGATCGATACCACCTTGTTCATTCAAATCATTAGATTCTTTTGATACCAAGATCGATAGATCATCCGCATACAAGATAACTTTAAATTCGGACAGGTAGTTCACAATGTCTGCCAGATACAGGGAGAACAGAATTGGAACTACTTCACTTCCTTGGGAAACTCCTACTTTCACGGGAAGTGTAGTGGAGTAGTGTGAAGAGTTAAGACCTCTCTCATTTTGGGATAATGATAGATATTGATTTCTTTTTGGAAGAAAAGATCTGAACCAATCATGTGCTCTTCCTCTAATGCCAAGTGCCCAGAGCTTGTCTAGTAGCCGATTGTGTAGTACACAATCGAAGGCTTTACTCAAGTCGCAGAATACTCCAATTGGACATTTTCTTTTGTCAAGCTCTTCAAGAATATTATTTATAGACTCAGTGGTAGCAGTAGTTGTTGGCCGTGTTTTTCTGAATCCATGCTGCAGTTGGTATTGAATTAAATTTCTCTATGAAAGGATTGAGCTTTTCTGGCATGCAGTATTCGAAAATTTTGGAGAATGATGGTGTTAAGGAGATTGGCCTATAATTATCCAATTCATTTCTACATTTTTTTTTGTGCACAGGTATAACTTTCGATGTTTTGAGTAGAGCAGGGACTGTGCCTGTCTCGAAGGAGTAGTTCACAATGTGGGTGATCGGTGATAATAGAAATGAGCTGAATTCTTTGATAACATTACAAGGGAAATCATCAGGTCCTGAAGAATGTTTGTTTTTAAGTTTTGCAAAGATGTGGATCATATCATTCTCTGTGAATGGCAGTAGCACCAAGGATTGTAAGGTTCTATTAGGCATATCTGCAGAATCTTCGAGGGGGATTTGCGGAATGGCATCAATGATTTTTTGGGGGCTGATATAGAGAAGTTGTTGAATATATTAGCAACTTAAGTAGGGTCTGTAATCAGTTCATTATTGCGCAAGATTTGTATATTGGGTTGCATTGAATATTCCTTGGTTTTGAGTTTATTGATGTTTGACCAGGAGGCCTTGTTTTTGTTTTCTGAATGTTGAATAACATTGCTGAAATGTAGCTTTTTGGCATTTTCAGTGAGATTTTCATGTTCATTGAGCCTTTGTTTATATATAGGTTTTAAATCAGGGTGGTTTTTTTGGAGAGCATATAGATCCTTCAACGATGAACTAGAGGCTTTTACTTCCTCCGAGACCCAGGTGCTGTTTGCTTTACTTTTATTTTGGAGGTGTTTTAGGGAGAATGCTACATCAAAGTGGGATGTCAGAATACTAATAAAGTTCTTATATTTGTCGTCGCAGGATTTTGCCTTATAAACAGAGACCCATTTTTCATGTTTCGAACAAGATGGTCTTGATCTATATTTTTTAAAGGTATGATTTCGAAATAGGTTCGAATGTTGCGGACCATACTGGTTGCGTAATTCAATTTCCTAATATTTCTCTGTAACCTGAGTAAGGAGATTCCTTCCTCTCAACATGGACTTGAAAGTGGACCTCACGCAAGGCTTCTGTTGCTAGTTCTTTTCCTTGATAGTTGACGTTGATAATATCAAAAGACTCACATCATGTAAGTTGATTGGAACTGAACAAAAATACTCATCGAACCCCGTAATAGTATCAATCCAGTGATGAACAGGACACAAAGAGCAGTTCAGTGTCCCAATACTCCCAAGGTAATTCAACAATGAAATAATAAAACAATATTTCCTGCTAAAGTAAAGATCGTATAAAAAACATTATTTTTGCATGAAGTGACGGCTTTTCATACATTTTTGTAATTGGAGATATTATTCGAACCGTAATTTCCACTCATCCAAAATTCCCTTTGATGTTGAATAAAAAATGGAAATATGATTCAGCTAGAGCTTACAGATAGTTACTCCTCGTTATTAGTGAGCATATATGAAGTAGCGCGGACATTTGAATCCTTTGGGCGGTGTATATATGGAGCTTCACTCATCATACACTAATTAATATTGGATTGACAAGTCAAAGAGAGCAGGAACATCTCATCAGTTGAAAAATGAAAAATCGACAGAAATAACCATTGATAAATATATACATCATCATATGGATCAAATAATCGAAATGATGAATAGGACGCTGGAAATTATTATTGATCCTGATGTATTTTGAAATACATTAGGAATGAAAAAATTACAGTCGAATGAACTGAAATATAGTTTACAGGAATCCTTTCTTCAACGAGAAAATGATAACATTTTTCATGCCAGGGTATTTTTCGTTCGAATACTGTCTGAATGTTTTTATGAAGGTTAATATAAATAACTCAAAATTTTTGGGGTTTGCTCCCCCTATAACTGAAAATGGTCAGTTTTTGTTTCTTCGGAAAAATTAAATTAGGGTCAGCCTAATTCCGTGAGAAATATTGATTGAATTCCACTTGAGTAATTCACACAGTGCATTTCTTCAACAATAAATCGCGAAATATGTTTGGATGGTTTATTCAGATACAGGCTTCTACCCTGATTCAATATATGTTCTAGATGAAATCATGGGGTATATCACTGGTCTAGTACTTCGGGATATTCAGCCTGCTATCTTTGGCCGCTGTTTTCGCAACGGTCCTATAAACTAGATGTTATAATTTTTTTTCATGAACAACAATAGTTCGATATCATAGTTTATTATTTAGTGGGCTTCTATAATAGCAGAATATCCCGACTTAGATCGACCTTCCTCCATTTGTTTCCTATTCCAATATATATTTTATATGAAATCATATATAAATAAACATAAAGTGCCATAGTTAAAATAATCATTTTTCTTAACGAAAAATAGGTATCAGTCGACAGTGGGACCAACATTGTAAAGTTTACTCAAATTTGTGAAAAATTTCAGATTTTCTTGTTAGTTGTTCCTTTCGTAAATCAGTGACAGTATCCAATGTAATGCTGTCGGAAGAGAATCCCGAGGATTTGCATTAGGCACTGGGTGTTATTATAATACTGTCTGGTCCATTGATGATGAGACCCAAGCATTGTTATAAGTTTTTGCACCATGAAACGTCATCTGAACAATCCTTCTGGAATCAACCAATTGAAATATTATTCAGATAATAGAAAAACAATATGTTTTGAGACCAAAAACATTTTACGAAGTTGTAAAGAAGATCAAGTACGGAATATGATCGAAACAATGATAAATTAATTTGAAAAAGTGGCCATGAATTGCAAATCTCATAAACTTCCTAGGATGGATGAAATAATTATAAAAAAATCTCTGTGAAGACAAGCTTTAATACAAATGCGTTCGAAAGTAAACATTTTCTGGTTTGGATGTGTGACGTAGGTTATTTCGTTAGTTATAGACGCGAAGTTTTCAGTTCGAATACAAAAACGACAAGCTTTTTGATCTATAACTCACGGGATAACCCACGTCACACATACAAAGAAATTATGTTTTGCTCTTATGCGCATTTGAATAATTTTGAATTTATTAACAATTTTATTTTGTGCTTTCTAGTACGCCTTGATCCATGTATTTTGTTAAAGAATCGTTATTATGAGCCCTTTTTTCTGTAAGCTCTGAGCTATCTAGTTTTTCACTGAGGAGAACATCTAAAGATTAACTTGTTCGCCATCCTGGAGCTGCCATCTTCAATTCATGAATTTTGACAAAAAATTGATTATCTTCGACCATATTCATAGTTTCCTACCCTAAAACCCCGACATACCAATTTTGGAAAAAACTGTCCATATTCACAAAATTCGTCCACCATTTGGGAGTCGCCCTCTTGAAATAATGAATTTCGACGATAAATTCATCATCTCCGACCCCGAAAACCTTCATATACCAATTTTGAATAGAATCGGACCATAATCATAGAGATCGTTCGCCATCTTAGAGCCAACCGCCATTTCGATTTCAGGAATTTTGAAAAAAAAATCATAATTTTCGACCCCGAAAACTTCCACATACCAATTTTGAATCGAATCGGACCATAATCACAAAACTCTTCCGCTTTCTTGGAGCCGCAATCTTGAATTTATTAATTTTGACAAAAAATTATAATTTCCAACCCCGAAAACCTCCTCTAACCAATTTTGAATAGAATCGAACCAAAATTTTGACAGAAAATTCATAATCTTTGACACCGAAAACCCACACATACCAATTTTGAATCGAATCGGACCATAAACACAAGTCTCGTCCGCCATCTTGGAGCCGCCATTTTTGTTTCTCCAACCAAAATTGTCACAGGAACTATGAAAACCCGCCAAATTTCACGTGAATCGGACAACTAGAAGTGGGTCAAATTTAAATTGTAAGATTTGATTACACACATCGAGACAGGTGAAACTAAATAAAAGCTTGTAAAAAGAAATGGGATCAATCAAAAACATATTCCTTCTCATGGAAGCAAGTGGATTGACCCATTTGTCTATTGAAAAATGGTTTTACTTCAGTCCATATCTCTTAATGCCTATATAGACTAATAGTGATTGATTGCTATTTCAAGAGTGCTATTTCCTAAGCGGAGAAGCTTGGCAGGTTTGCAGAATTTTTTCATTTGGATACTATCCAGTGATATTTTATATTCCTGAATCTGGGTGATATTGAGTTCCAGGTAATAATTGTTTAAATGGCATGAAAGTTATTTGTATGCCAAGGCCGCGAATTTCCTTTTTATCGTTTCGAAAGAAGAGTTATTTAATCAACAAAGTCACAGCTATGGAAATGATATAGTTGAATATATACAAAATATTTTGACAGTTCTTGACAAAACGCAAATATGTCTGATACTGATATTTCAGTATCTTGCACTCCTCCAGAGCTCGGAAGTATTGTAAACTTGGCGCTTTTTATTTTAATACCTGAAAAATCTGAACGGCAGTACAAAAAATGTTACAGCAAGTTCAAAGATTGGTGTGACAAACAGAATGTGAATTAATTTGGGAGTGACATTTGGTTTGGTGGCCGTTGCTATGGATAACGGCCGCGAAATTGAATTTCGCGGACTGTGTTGAGAACGCTAAATATTCACTTCGCGTGCGATTGCACGAAATAGTTATTTTTTTGCCAAGGCCGCGAAATACCTTTTAAGCGTTAAGCGTACCGAAAGAAAAGTTATCGCCGAGGCCGCCTACGGCCGAGACAGGATAATCTTGGCATACACACTATTTCTCGTGCAATCGTCAAAATTAGTAAAATAGATTATTGCAAATGAATATAGTATTGCTTTATAATCAACAGCAATACAATCTAATCCACAATGTCACATCGTTGCTATGGGAATTATATGTTTGATTATATATAAAATATTTTGACAGTTCTTGAAAAAACGCAAACAAGTCTGATACTGATAGTGATATTTTAGTATCTTGCACTCCTCCAGAGATAGACACTTATTGTAAACTCGCGCTTTCCGTTTTAATACCTGAAAAATAATATGAGTGAGTATGTATTTGTTGTTAATTAAATTGGAAAATTGATGCTCTATTCAATAAAAAATCATTATTGTCATTGTCGTACTTTAGAAATGTTAAATTTGGATGTGACGTTTGGTTTGGCGGCCGTTGTTATGGGTAACTGCCGCGAAATTGAATAAAAAATCATCCTTGTCCCTCGACATGTTTTTTGGGTAACCTTCCACAGTCTGAAAATGAAAATATATAAAAGTGTAGGAAGGGCAAACCGATGAGTTATTGCGTTCACCAAATTATATTTTCTATAGTCTATAGTCAATAACTTGTCGTTTTCTGAATTTGCCTATCAAATTTTTTTTTTTTTTTAATTCAAACGATACTTCTCAATATAGTTTTTGATTGACGTTTCGAGGACTATATCTGCCCCGTTCTCAAAATCTTCTAAATCTCCTTCAATTCCTGAATATATTTTCATTTTCAGACTATGGAAGGTTACCCAAAAAACATGTCAAGATGTTACATCCCCAGCCTATTATTTAGGAATAGAAATTGTCCCACCTCGGCTCAACTACGGTCAAGCCGTTGAACCGTTATCAAAAGATTAACCCTTTTGTAACGCCACTGGTTGGGGATAGATTGTTACTCCATATAATTAGCCCAAGACGCTAAGGACGCTTCTAGTATAGAAAGCCTATACTCGATTAGTCCTTTGTTGAAAAGTTGCTCGCAAAGCTACAACTTTGTTGGGTATTAGCAGCAATTATAAAATGATTTACTCGCACTGAAGTTAACGCACATGAAGTTAACGGACATTACCTTCCTTCTAACACCCAGGAAACATAGGTTGTTTATTTAGAAGTATATACCGTTCGCTGAACTCTATATCAATAAAAAGGCCTGGGAATCATAAAACTTATATTCATAAAACGAAATTATACATAAGATAAAACAAAAACACATTACACTGTTATCCCTAGAATGCAACTATTGTGGTAACTTTCAAGAAATAATCCAAATAACTGTTAATAATGGAGATAAAATAAACTAAAGAACTGCACTTTCTATAAGCACTTTCCTTTCATTCCTGTATAACCCATTCCCCTCTTTATAGACTGAGTAACCCTTTTACCAAAAGTAAATTGACAAAATTATAGTATAGGCCATAGATAAACAAACAAATAAGAACACAAAGAAAACATTTGATATAGGTAACAACATGCCCAATTCTACGTGTGATTTCTCGGTACCATGGATTGTGAACTTAAAGGCAAATGACCATGGATTAGTACCTCTCGACAATGTTTCTTTTTATGGGAGATATATGTATGCATAACATGTATATTAAGAAAAGCATATAATAGTAATAGGAAACCAAAACATTAATTTCAATAATAGGAATTCATTACCTAAGTCGAAGTGTCCAGTTGCCTTCCTTGGGTCGCACTCGAAGAGTTTCACGATTAACCCGGATTTATTATCTTAGACGCTTGTCATGGTTCGTTACCGGATCATGTTACAGGATGAATTATTTGCTCATTTTTATGGACATCAGCAAAGAAACGTCATTCGATCGAGAGAACGCACAACACTGGAAAAGTAATTTCGACTGGAGTACTTTTGTGTTTACGACGCATGAAATGAACTATTGTTAGAGTGATTAGAATTGTCCGTAATTATGCGGTGAAATATTGTTTTTACACTGACTCTAGTTAAAAGGATGCCATGTTAGTATTTCTTTAATCGAGATGGTTTTTACCCGTGGAAACATTTTATTTCTCGTGACATTTTTCACTGGTACTAATACGAATGCCTACTATATTTCTTCTCGTATGATAGACGTGATTACTCCACGGACTACTGTTCTGAACTAACTTAACTCTTTCTGCTCTCGTTGCCTTTTATAATATCTTCGATCGGAAGCTGGGGCGGGACTTAGTGTGTTTTATGAGTATTTTAACGAGGTGACATCGTAAAACTGATAAGGGTCTTGTTTGTCTAACCCGTTCTCGCTTATCTTATGTTATAATTGGATAATATTTTGCTGCCTGACAGGTATTTACGGTAGCTGTCGGTTAATCTGGGAAATAATGACCAACAAGTGTGTTTATGAATTTCTCGGTGGCGATTCCTTGTGATTTATGAGTTAGATACGGCTCTTAATGATGTGGGCTGGTGTGCCTGTCGGTTATCGGGATTGTTTTTAATGGCCTTGTTTGTGTTATTGACTTTGGACGGGTGTTAGAATTAGGGATTCGTTTTCGGTAGTAAAATAAAACTGATTGTCTTATCTATCAGTGACGTTGAATAGTGGATGATACCCAGTGGCAAGTTTGAATTCTTTTGTTTAAAGGATTGATCATAACAAAGAAACGTTGTTTCTCCACAAAAAACCACATTCATTCAATAATCATCATTGTCGTATTTCAAAAATGACAAATTTGGAAGTGACGTTTGGTTTGGCGGCCGTTGTTATGGGTAACGGCCGCGAAATTGAATTTTGCGGACCGTGTTGAAATCGCGAAATACTCACTTCGCGTGCGATTGCACGAAAAACACATTATGCCTTGATGTTTTTGACAAGCCTTTCTCTGAGTGAGCTCGCTTGATTTTTGAGTTCTCCATTCGATATTTGGCATTTAGAAGACAAGTGAGTATTCATTAGGTGAAAGGCAATCTCTCTAAAGAGCAAAAGCATAAGTATTTCTCAGGCCTTTGAAGTTCAAATTTTTCTACTCAGGTCTAGGCTGAATAAAATGCCTGTTATGAGAATTTTTCCTGAAGACTCTTCGATATTACTGACGGGAGGAGGAGCAATGGATTGATTCCTGACTTCGAATATAATATGGAGAAGATTGGCGTGAATGCGTTCTGCATAATTCAGATCCAACCGCCACTTTCCTTCCCCCTTTTTATTATTCAACGTTACATTTAACGCTCTTCCCAAAACTGGGAGGCTACTGCCTGAAAAATTCCGTTCGAGTTGTATCTCCCGTTTGATATGATATGATATGATAAATGATTTCGAGATTCAATTGGGAAACAACAAAGGAGTCAGACTTTAATTAAAATTTCATAATATATATTTGACATGTTATTCTATGTTATGAAATCTGAGCTTGGTGAAGATGAAGAAAAATGTTATCTTTCCATTTTCGGATTAGAGCCAAAAGATTTTCATATAATCCTCTGAAATATTGTCTAGCTCTCATACAGTGGGCATACGGCATGGTTCGTACAGAGAATAGCTAAAGCTGTGATTAGAACTTATGAGTGAACTTAGTAGCTAGCGTTCCGAAATAATTTGTAGTTTTTGATGGGTAACTTGTGCCAATGTGCCATCATTTATCAGACTATCGACAGGAGTTTCGGAACAGTTGTCTGAAGTTGAATCCATGAACGGAGAAAACTTGAACAAAAAATTAAACCGATGAAATTGTTCCAATAACTAAGCTCACAAACTGGTGCTAAAAATCCAAATTAATTACGTGAAGCGTGAAATGATGGCAGCGGATTGCGCGGCGGTTCCCTACGCCGGAAATAGCCGAACATTCCCGAAGTTGATATCAGCAAGACAGCTACCCTAACGAGCACACACGTGAGGGTATACGTGCTTGCGAGTGCTCTTGCAGGGAGATTTTCGGAATTGTTTTGTTTATCGCTGGAGATTTCATGTTATTTTGTTTCGATCATTTCTTCAAAGTAATTCAATGATCTTCGTTGATTGTTTGTTTGGCGCCGACTCAATATTAGTTACTCACATTGGTTTAGGAGCTTAGTTATTGAGACTAAAGACATCCATTTTATTTTTCGTTTTTCAGTTTATTTTTCGTTGGTTTAATTTTTTGTTAAGAAGTTTTTATTTTTAATTTTTTTGTGGCTAAAACCTACTAATAACCTACTTAATTTGGATTGCTCCTTACCTACCTCACTCCAACTATTACCTTTTATATAATGGTATCCTCAGCGTAGAATTTTTATTTTTGTCTTCATTTTCCTTTGTGTTGTTTTATCTAGCCTATGCCTGTGGCTTTGTTCGCTTCCCGTTATCCCATAAGCCCGTTTTCAGTTATCCTGTTATGCCGTATCCCATTCTACCGTTCTCCCGTTCTCCTGTTTTCTCGTTCTCCCGTTCTCCCGTTCTCCCGTTCTCCCGTTCTCCCGTTCTCCCGTTATACCGTTTGGGTGTCATAATTGATTTGACAGCAAAAGTAATGTTCGCCCCTTCAGGAAAGGAATTTCTCAATATACTGAAACTTATTTCTTTATTCGTAACAAAGACTTCAAATATAAATTTTCATGACCTTAACTAGCGGAACCTTCATACAAATGTCCAACCCCCCCCCCTCCATCTCACCCGTTTAGAGGTTGCATTTCTGAAAACACTGTAACACGTACTCCAAATTCCAATTGTTATTACCCTAACGGAATCCTCATACAAACTTTCAACCCCTTAGAGGTTAAATTTCTAAAAACACTGAAATTCATATTTATTTTATTTGTAACAAAGACTTCAAATATCAATGTTCATGACCTCAACTTAAAAACTGACGAAATCCCCATACTAACTTCCAATCCCAATTCAACCCCCGTTTCACGCCTTAGGGGGTTGAATTTACAAAAACATTAAAAAATATATTTTTGCATTTGTAACGAAGACCCCGAATACCAATTTTAATGATCCTAACTTCAAAACTAACCACACAAACTTTCAACCACCATTTTACCTCTTTGGGCTTGAATTTTCAGGAACCCTGAAATACAATCGTCTTTATTCGTAGAGGAGAGCTCAAATACTAATTTCCTTCACTCGTTTTTCAAAACCAACCGAACCTTCACTTTCACCCCCTTCTCAGCCATCTTTCCAATCCTTTAATAATGAAGTATCAATAAAATACGCGTTAAAAATTTCAGTTCTTCAGGTCCAGCGGTTTGGTTTGGACGTTGCTCGTTTTTCAGTCAGTCAGTGAGTCAGCAAGTCAGGACATGTAATTATATATGTTTGAATTACCCCAAACATGAGGTAGCTGCTGTAAACTGTCGAGTAGTTTCCTCAACAATCCAGGCCTCCATTATGATGCAGTGTCAATAGAACTATACAATATGTGTGCCAAGTTTCAACATAATCGGTCCACAGCTGAAAAATCAATCAATCATGCCCTATTTTTCTACCCTAAGAGACATATTTTTTTTTTTTCAAATTCTAATGAGACCAACTTGAAGTTGTACGCTATACAATTGGAAGAGAATCATCTCAATCGGTGAACCCAGTACAAAATTATGCGTGGAAGAATCGGTTGACAGGTAAAATTTCAGTGGGTGAAACAACAATCATCCCCTATTTTCCTACCCTTAGGAATCGAGGATTTTTTTTCATATTCAAATGGGACCAACTTTGAGGTATACCCTATCCAACAACAAAAAAATCACCAGAATTTGACTACTCTGTGAAAAGTTATGCGTGGTCATACATAAAAAAAGGATACGCGTCGACTAGAGAACTCCCTTTTTTTCGTCGGTTAAAAATACTTTCTTTGAAAGGTGGGTTGTAGATCTGTCCTCCGTTTTCCTCTACTATACAGTGCTTCTCAAAAGTCCCCCCCCTCTCATTTTTGGAACGATTATACATAAACAAGTGAAATTCGGAAACTGGATATCAAAGGTTGTAAACTTCCCTACTAGTGATGATAGATGACAAAATCGTCAAAGATGACGTCACAAGGCCATTGTGACCAATAATTTCAAATGGAACTCTACGGCAAGCGACACCTCTTTCAAAAGGTATCGAAGAAACCTATTCAATGATACTAATTTTGTTTGTGTTCATGGCAGTTTTGGCAACTTGCTTTAAAAAATGCAAAGCTGTGATGAATTTAATCAGTTAATACTAACATTCAAAATTCAAGCTCCGCCTCTGGATAGTTGTCAAAGAAGCTGACGTTTCTGTTAGTCTCCCTAATTCGACGTTTTTGTAATTGTCCGAATTTTTGTACATTTAATAATTTGTGTATTGTTAATCGAACGTTTAACTGTTTTAGCAGCTTTTGGTACTTTTGATATTTTTGTACATTTCAATAATTTGTTAAACTGTTGTGAGCCGAACGTTTGAGTGCTTCAAGAAGCAAAATGGTACGTGCTTCACGTGATAAAGTAGCAGCGATCCTAATTCTTGGTGAAACTGGACAAAATATTCATGCCAGACTCTGTCAAAACAATTTGGTTTAGTGACGAAAGTACTTTCTATCTGAATGGGAATATAAATACACAGAATGTGGGGTATTGGAGTGACGCAAATCCTCACCAGTTTCGTGAAACACATACCCAATTTCCCCAGAAGGTGAATGTTTGGGCAGGTATTCTGGAAAACCACATCGTTGGGCCTCTTCTTTTAAATACTAATTTAACTGGTGAGATTTATCTGGAGCTGTTGCAAACGCAATAGAACCGTTAATCCCTGAAATGTTGGAAGATCATCCAGATTAATTTGGCAATTTGGAAATAACATTCCAACAGGATGGTGTTCCTCCACACTATTACGGTGCAGTAAGACGGTATTTGGATGAGGAGTATCGTGGTAGATGGATTGGACGACGAGGTTCAACGGAGTGGCCAGCTCGATCACCGAACCTCACATCTTTGGATTTTTTCGTGGGGATACCTCAAATCGCAGGTTTACGCCACTGAACCTGACAATATTGACGTTTTAAAACAACGTATTGTTGCAGAATGTGAGGCTGTTTCCGCAGACACATTCGCAAAAGTACGAGAAGAGTTTAAAAATAGGATATTTCACTGTCAGGAAGTAAATAGAGGTCACTTCGAGCAATTTCTTTGAGTAGATACTGATTCTCAAATCTGTAATTAATATCATACTGAATGGAATTTAAATTTCAATGTTCACTAATGACCCATCAAAACTGCCATAAACACAAACAAAATCAGTATCATTGAATAGGTTTTTTTGAAACCTTTTAAAAGAGGTGTCGCTTGCCGTAGGGTTCCATTCAAAATTATTGGTCACAATGGCCTTGTGACGTCATCTTTGACGATTTCGTCATCTATCATCACTAGTAGGAAAGTTTATAACCTTTAATATTCAGTTTCCAAATTTTACTTATTTATGTATAATCGTTCCAAAAATAAGAGGGGGGGAGATGACTTTTGAGAAGCACTGTATGTCTCTATCGGTCTCATTTTAACTTTGAAAAAGGGATGATACCGTTTTGGAACGTTGGCTATGAAAAAATAGTTTCACTCTCAGGTTCCTTTTCCCGCCATACATTTATTAAATACTGATTTAATAACACTCTATAAGACCCCATGTGAACAAAGTGAAGTCACGAAAATCAGATCTCATTTTTCAAACGGGTACATGAAAACCATTGCTCAGGCACACATTCTGAATTCCGGCACATGACATGAAATATGAAGTTGGGATATATTTTTGACATTTTGACAGCGGAGTGCTGTAGAGTCATACTGTGGAAAACCATTCAATGAATCAATTCCTTGAATTTTATTGAAAATTTATACATTTTTGCTGATAATTGGAAGACGGCGAATATCCTAATACTTTTCAGTTTGTTTTACTGTTGTTTCGTGTTGTTATCACGTATAAACCACCAAAGTGAATTTTCACAATATAAGCCATTCTGGAAATGAATTGACGTTTGTGAAGGATGACTCACATCGGGAGGTCCTGGATTATTACTGGAATAATATTCATCCAGTGCAAGGGCCCCGTACAGTGCTGGAAATAAGAACAGCCTGTCTATCTGCATTGCTTTTTCTTGTGAATATCTGGATATTTTTTCTGACGAATGATTCGACAGGGACAAAAATCATAATAAGCTGCAGAATATTACGATTATGGTTTCAATGAATGGATAAGTGTGATCTATGTACAATTCTCATATTATACAGGGTGTAAACTAGCTTGCTGCAATACCACTTAAACAAAAGATTTATCCTTTGAAATATTCAGAGGAGTCCTTGATAAGTCAGAAAAAATTAAATTACCTACCAAATCTTCAGTGTTTGGTTACTGCAGGATTACCCCAAGTTCGATAACCTTCAACCTCATAGTGTCAATGTTAATATCAGTACTGCTCAGTGCCTCGACTTTCTGGTCAATCCATATGAATGAATTCGATTTTGGTTAGATTGGAAATATGCCATCTGTATTCACGTTTTGCATGCCGAACACAAATAAGTCAAAACACGGCCTTCTGAAGAAGACCATTATCATTTCCAGCGGTTTTTTCGGATTCTGAAAACACTCAAAATTCTAATTTTTTCGACCAGAACAACACACACATACCCAAAATCATGTGCTTATCACACGTAAAACTGCGGTTGTCCAACCTCTTCTTAATTTTCACCATGAAACCACATCATTATCAAAGATTAGATTTCATAGATTCAAAAAAGTGTAGTGTAGTGTGATACGCCAAAGGTGGAAATATCTGCTCGGATAGCTGTGTTTTATTGACCAATATTGTGACATGATCAAAATTGTCATTTTGTTGACACATTTATCTACTTACCCATAGACCAATAAGAATGAAGTGAAAACCTGGCTACAGCAACCACAAATTATGTAATAAAACATTTGTAATTGTGGTACCACAAATTTGCGTTGTATTTCAAATTATGCAATATGATTGGAGACAATTTATTGCGGAAAGAGGCTACCAGACGAACCTGGGGGTATTCATTGAATGAATTATTTTAACGAGGCTGAATTATTGAAAATACTGTTTATAGAACTTATTTGTTTCTGAATGGCAGAAGAACACAAGAAGAATATCAAGTAAACAAATTTGTATACATCGATCAGTGCTTCATTTCATATTGAATGTGCATATATAATAACTGGCGACGAGAAAAATTTAATGGCAATGGCCAATTTACAATTTTCTGTTTATGTTATCAAAGATGGAAGTCTTCGCATACGGAATGGAATATTCATACTTTTTTGACGTGAACTAATGACTACTAGAACAAGATGAACGAACGAAATCGCGACTGATGAAAAATATTGATTTCTCTTAGCGCATTTTCAAAATCGATGCTCAATGGTTTTGGCTTCACATTATAATCAATATTCGGAGTTGATGAATATATGATTTCCGTCAGATCGAACTGGGACGATTAACCATTCATCAACACAATAGAAGTTATAGTGGATTTCATCAGTAAAACCGGTGTTTTCAGTATCGCATCAGTGTTGCATTGATAATTGACAAAGATGTAACAATTGAAACTGTATGCACAAGTTTCCATATGCAAAATGAAATTTGCAACTAATTTTGTCAATGGAATTCAATATATACACTCAGTGCGCGAGAGTTTTACCGTTATAATTCGTTTTCAGCGTCATAGATCGGTCCCACTACTGCATTTTCCCATGTTTTACATGTGAAAGTTTCGCTTGTCACTATTTCTAATAGGGGGATGTGAGCTCTGTATTGATGCCGCGCCGTATAGATAACAGCCATCCATCTATTTACAGGAGAGCAAAAGATAGTGGGAAAAGTTCCACATCGAAGTGTTTCATAAGAATATTTGTTCAGTCTTTCAATTTTGTTCAATATTTCTTCAATGAGCTAGAAATGCTATTATAGGAATATTTAACATATGCATACCAACCCATTGGATGAAAACATGTCACTCTATGACCTAGGCTCTTGGAATTATACGCGACAAACCCACAAAATGAATGAATTATGCAGCGTGACACAGATATATGGACTGAACACAACGGGTAAGTTGATTTTTCTAGGCTTTAAACTGTGCGTATTGCGGACTACCTGGTTATTTATGATACATCAAGGACTGTGCACCAAAATACAATCATTCATGAACTAGCAAACTGATGGAAGAATGAACTTTATTAGAGGGTACAATTATCATCGACATTTTGAAGCTCTTTTTGCAGTGAAATATATCCCTACTTACTTCAGAAAAAGTACGAAAAATTTTCAGTTGATTTTTCAAGACAAAGTTAATTTTGGGTATTATGCCCAGTTTCAGCATCACATTATAGAATATTATATATTATAAAACATTATAGAACAGCTAATGTGTTTCAAATGAACAAGCTGTATTTGTCAGCAATAGTTTATGAAATCTACCTCTTCCGATTAGACACGCCCTGCTTTATTCAACTGCTGCCCATTATTCATATTCGCTGGAAAAAGATCCCCCAGAAATCATCCCGCTATCAATTTTTCATTGCCGACGTTGCGGTTTTCGAATATTCCGACCCGAATGTTCTTTAATCACAATAAATTCTATTTACAAAGCGGTCGCGTACTTGATTATCTTCATTTATTATCTATTGCCCCACCCATCAGAATTGCTGCAAAAGCACATTTCATGCATGTTTGCTGCAGGCGAGCCAATCCAGTTGTAATTTTTGAAATGTATATCTACCTTTGTTCCATGTCGGAATGATTCGATATTATTGATGATAATGCAGTTTCGTTATGGGCTATTATGCCTTTCCGGAAACAATCGCCACCATTTTAATTCATTATACATGGTTTTGGTTCATAAAAAATAGCAAATACAAACTTCCGAGTTGAACGATTTATATTTCAGAAGCTGTGATAGAAAATCGGTTAGATGGGCAGACAGATAGACATATGCTGGCCGGGTTTAGATCTGTTTATTTTCATTTGTGCCACATTGTGATGTTAGTTCTAATATGCAGGGACATATGAAATAATTGAATGTTAGTAATGAAATAGATCGGTGCCTGTCAGTATTGAGAGTAAAAAAACCTCAAAAAGGATATCATTCCATAGCAAAGGGATAACTAACAGTGGTTAGCCCACCAGAAAATAAAAATATTTTCCCTATGAAAAAAATCACGAAAAGGCTATGAGAAAAATTATATATTCGATAAATGAATACGATTGACTATTATTTATTGTGTCGGTAGATTCTTCTAACAGTGCTGTTGTTTATTTATGTTCTGTGAATAGTGCTTGGAAATTTTGTTGATTGTAATTCATTCATTATTTACTTGATTCCTCTCGTTTCGGACGTCCATCGTCTCAATGGATTTGAAAGTTATTCACGACGTTTCCATTGCTTGTATCTGCAATCGTCTTCAGGTATATAGTACTGTCCATTGAGACGAGAGTATTCAATTACCCCATTGTCTACAACCCTCAAATAAATCATTATTTACTAGTAAGTAGAAAAGGGAAACATTCTCAATTGAACATTGATAGAAATATTTTTCTGTGAATTGAAAAATCCACGATTAAAATGAAGTTATTTTTTGTGAATGTCTAACAGAAAACAACTACTTCCCCGGCTAAAGCCACGCTGGACATTGAACTACATCTGATAGATATTCTGAAAAAGCCCTAACTCAAAAGAAAAAATCTGAAATTGAAAATTTGCATTCTCATTCAGATAGTTATTTGATTTTCTATTCCAGTCTCAATTAAGTACTCATGAAGATGAATGAGGCAAAGAAGAATGTTTTCCAAAAGAGAGTACTCACCAGAAATCATTCGTAACATTGACGCAGGAGAGACATCGCATTCATTAGGTCTTCAATACATTTTTGTCGACGAAAATCTATTTCACGCTTCCACGATCATCAGAAAGACCGGAAGAATTGGGGAACACATTTTCAAGAAGCAATCTCACTTTGCAAAGATGGAAAAAGTTAGAATCATTTCTTTTGGAGAGACACTTTGAAATTAGTGTTTTCTGACATAAAAACCTGTCATGGGGTATGATAGATTGATTTGTTGAGCATTTATTTTCATCACTCGTTATGCATGAATGGTGAGAAATAATAATAGATCAACCTGAAATATAGGATGCATCTTCAGTCACTATATCAGATAGCAGAGTGTGGTGTTTTCTTGCGGTTAAATTTAACGAAAAATTGTGGTTTTATTTTCATCCACTGCACTTCGTTATGTTACATACCCGTCATTCATAGCGGTATACCGAGTTGAAATACACGGTATATACACGGAAAAAACAGATTTGTTAATTCGACCAAATTTATTTCGTCTCCCTTATTGGCTTGACTCGGCTGAAGAAAATTCATGCCGAAACACAGGTGTATTTGATTGATGGAATCATTACATTCCGATGACAAAATAGATTTCTCAATACAATGCTAACATTTATCTGATTTGAATATATGTTCATCTACTGAAACAATCTCCAACTCATATTGAATGGAAATTTGTTTCGAAATAAATATATTTATTTGAATCAAACAACAAGATTAATTCAAATTGAAAAATATTATATTGGTTGAATTGGTTGAAGTGACCCTGACTTAGATAATGTTACCGAATACCAAAGCCAACTTATCATCGTTGCGACATCTGGACTTAAATGTCTGATGTAGGCTTTCATGCTCAATTGCCATATTTGTCAATTCAGTGGATTAAAAAATGATTTAACATTTGAATAAATATTTTTAGTGGAGAGATCAGCTCATTTTATCAAATTGAAATTCTATTGAATTCGTCATAAATACTTGTTTAAATGAATATGTTGAAGCAATCAGCAAATTCTTAGTCTGATTATTTGATTCAACAAAATAATTACACGGTTGAAACAACATTTCTGTCAAAACAAGTTATGAATAGAGTTGGTCGAATAAGATATTTGGATCATGCAAATTAATTTCAGTTGATTGAAACTTCATATTTGATCCAAAACCAAGAAATGATTCTATCCATTTCGAGATTATATTTTGTCGTGAATATACGACACTTTTATTCGTTTGATTCAAATAAATTTTATTTGATTCAACAATTCGTTTTTTTCTGGGTAGTTATTTCCATTTGATAAGGAAGGCCTAATGTCTGTAGAAAAAATAAAGCAGAACTTCTGTGAAGATATGAAGATGATTATGAGCGTAAAGCAGTTTCATGCGAGTGTAGATAAAATGGGAGGAATATAAAAGGATAAGATGATGCAGATAGGAGCGAAAGAAAGTAGTATCGGAAATGAAGGGAAGTAACAGCAAAATACGAATATGCGATCTAGGAATAGAATCCAAATTTCAACGGAAAAGCAAATAGAAGTCACTTACGTCACTGAATTATTATCAGTGAACTGGGTTTACAAAATCACGGCACGTCTTTCGCTATGCAGAAGCTTCCTAAGGTAAAGGTAATACTAACTCAACAGTCCCAGTGATTCATGTTAAATAAGCAGAGCAGGTAATTTTAGATATGTAATTGATGATATTAATAAAAATTTCAGTGGATGATGGAATTCGACGAAAATTAAAAAGAATGATGATAATATCCATCGCCTGTTTAATCTCCAGTAAATAAAACAAATTGACCAGAGAAAAAAATTTCTAGTCATAAAGCAAATATTGTGAATTTTAGCAACCATCGATTTCCAAACTTTCCACAAGGTAGAGTTAACAACCTTCCTTTTCTATACATAAAATTTCAACTTGTTAGCAGAATCCGTGTTTTCCAGTCAAGAGGTGAGTATCACCAGCTGAATTATTTACCATTGATAAAACAATTCCTATCTTCAGATATTCACTTTTTGAATGTTCTGCTCCTTTGGCCTGTGTGAAAACTCGCCTAAAAACAAAAGGCTAATTGTTTTTTTCCTTCATTGTTCTTGATGAATTTACTTCAATTATAATTTGTTTTGTATGCCATATTAATATATATATATATATATATATATATATATATATATATAATATAATTTACTATGAATTTGAAATAAACTTTGTAGAAAGGATATTCCTTGAGGTTGCAGTCAAAATAATGGCCTATGAGAAAAAGAAAACTCTTTCTTATTTAGTCAAGCTTTCGAAAATGTTTATTTTCATTATCAAGACAAGTGAGGTGAGGTAGTGAAGACAGCGAACTAATCACATTTCGTATTGAGGAACTTTTCAAATCATATCTATGACCCACTACTAGTAATATATATATAAAAATTAAACAATGGCACTCGCACATATTGTTTTAGATACTTAATTTAAACACTTTAAAATTTGAACAGGCACAATAATTACCACATGGTTGAAGCATGACTGAAAAAGGAAAATATTTTCCTTTTTCAGTCATGCTTTCCTTTTTGGTTGAAGCATGACTGAAAAAGGAAAATATTTTCCTTTTTCAGTCATGCTTCAACCATGTGGTAATTATTGTGCCTGTTCAAATTTTAAAGTGTTTAAATTAAGTATCTAAAACAATATGTGCGAGTGCCATTGTTTAATTTTTATATATACTAGTAGTGGGTCATATATATGATTTTGAAAAGTTCCTCAATCACGAAAATGGTGATTATTCGCGTCTTCACTTAACCTCACCTACTGTCTTGATAATGAAAATAAACATTTTCGAAAGCTTGACTAAATAGAAAGAGTTTTCTTTCTCATAGGCCATATAGTTTTTTCACCTCAAATAAATATATATATTTAATTAATAAACCAAATTTTTTTTTTTTTTCCCCTTTTAATATATATATATATATATATATATATATATATGAATATACACTGTAATTAACCACAATACGAGGTTGATTATCCCCACCAAAAGGAGTAATGGCTTGAACTAATCTGATGTAAGCAAATCACTCTGCCAAATCACGTTTCCTTCAGCAGAGTGCAAACAAAACACAACATGCAGTACGCAACAAAACCTATTGTGAGTGATGACTTTTTGGTTTGGTCGCACTACAAAAATATATTTGAGAGCATATATCCTTGAAATAATTTTGAACTCATTTGAACCGTATAGATTGTACATCTTCGACCTACTTCGGAATACTATTTATTCGATGATTCATCAAGCGTTGGAAATTGGGAACGCCAACTCATAGATACAACAAAACAACTTGCGCTATGTATTGTTTACCTATTGATCATTGTTGTTGATTCAGAAAAGTTCAATGAATTACCTCGGAATTCTTTGGAATTTTGCAGAAGCATTCTTACATGAATGACATAGACTCCTATTTATTTTCCGAATATTGTGCTAGTTCAAGTTGTATATGACCTCCAGTTGATAAAACCCCTTCGAGGAACTCAAGATTTGGTCAGCTTTCCAGCACCGGAACTCTCTTTTGATGTGGACTTTGGAGAGATCACAGAATGGTAGTGGGCCAGAAGTGTTTGCCTCCCTTGGGAAAGCTGTATGCTTTCTCATCGCCTATGATGCGCCTATGACCTAACAACCGCATCAGAGTGGCCTGATTGTTCGTAGCCAGTTGTCCTAGGGGGAATTTGCAGTCACAAGTGTGTGACTTAAGAGCTTTCTGTGCTGCTTGGCTGTCTGATAAGATATAGATTTTTGTCTCCCTGGAGTCTCTTGCAAGGCATTCTTGAGCGTAAATTTCTATATCATGGATTTCTACTCGAAAAATTGTTGGGATTCTGCCTAAGGGTTTGGAGAGCCTAAAACTTGGACCCGTTTCTATCATTCCAGCCCATTTTATTCATTGCTGTATTCAACGTCGGGCTTAACCAGGGCCAAACACCGACGACGGTGAGCACACTCCCCCAACCGTAAATTTTGCCGAATCCTCTGTTGTTTCAGAGTTAGGGTTCTTTAACGAGCTCAATATCTATGAACTCGGGACCGGTATCTCAACGTCCTCTCCAAAGGACGGCATATCTATCGTCTTAGCTCGTGGTCATTGATAAGACGCCTGCAGCTGCGAATATGCTACTACGTCACAGTTGTTAGGGCATTTAACGCGCACCTTCCTTGTCAGGTGGTCACTCATTCGAGTACTAGCCGCGCCCGACGTTCTAGCCCTTTCGTCTATCTTGGATCTGCTTTCTAGTTGAGGCACGTTCGTTGTGCATATTTGGTGACTCCTTATGACAATTTCAAAATCCACTTCGAAGTTGTGCCTATCTGGCATAATATCTGATGGTTTGTACCTGAATTATGGGTGAAATGTTTTCCAGTATCATTATTTATTTATTTATTTTATTATACATTACTAACAAGTGCATGGCGAAACAGGTTATTGAAGCATATCAGTACCGTTCAAAGCATTGCATTCTTCTATAACGGTCTACTTTTCGTTTTCGTTCATTTGGGATCTTTAATTTTTCAGGAAAATTACAAAAATCTTCTTGTGAAGTGTGATGAAATCTACAGAATTATACTCCCGCTGGAAAGGGAAACATTTTCGATTGAATATTGACTAGGAAAATTTTTTTGTGAATTGATGGAAGATAGTGACTGAAGTTTATCTTTCAGTCGCAGATGATTCCACATCTGATTTTATGAACATCCTGTTCAATAAATCTATACTTCTGCACTTTCATAAAGAAGAGTTATTTGCGAAAAGTGCAGAAATTGACGTATTTTCTAGATAAATTCGCAATCCAGAACCAAGCAATGCATTGGCAATTTGTTTGTTTACATTTATCCACTGGAAATAGTTGACTTAAAACAAATTCTATACACAATGTAAATAAAATGTTCAATCTTAGCCTCTACTGAAAGTTTATCAAGTTTTTTTAAATTTTACTCATATGAATCCTCCAATCCTCCATTTTATACCACCATATTGTATTTTGTGATAAAATGTAATAGAACAGAATCTCAATATTCATCCAAAAAATCGAAAAGAGAACTCGCCGCGCGATTCATTTCCAGATAAAATGCGAATTCCTTGTGATGTCTGCTATTTGAGCGTTACATTTCTACTAGTTGTCGGCAATTTTCATTCTCATTGGCACTTCAAAGGCGGAGTTTTCCATTAGATGGAATCGACCGTAGTGGATTACAACTGCGGGTGAAACGAGCTAATATCAAAAAAATTCAATTGGAACCGAAATAAAGCGTATATGGAATTGTTTACAATTTTTTTATTCCAAAATTCCATTAATGGGACATTAAAAATCAACTTCATCATACGGGTTTAAGGAGCAACCAAATGAATCAAATCGAAAAACCAAGATATTTCTAAAATGTTATGAAATTATTATTGGGATGGTATATTCTGACGCTACCATGTGTGACAAACACAGAATTTCAAAGTATTTAGAATGTTATTGGAATAAACAGTATACAGTAGAGAGTACTTCCGTACCTCGATACCAATTGATTTGAATTACTATATGAAAGCCGATTTTGTTGCCCCTTTTTCCATTTCACGATTTGATAAATAAAACTGAAAATACTTGGAGAAAGCGAAAGTCATGAAAAATGTGAAGACAGTCGCATATCGTTTCTGAAATGTGTTTACGTATTATCACAAATCAGAAGGTACTGAATTATATCGTGATAGCTGCGTATGATACGAAATATAAAATGAAGGTGAAGTGAATTATTGACATATAATTAAAAACATTATTTGTGTGAAATAAGGAAAATGAGAGATCCAGAATGGATTTCAAAACGATGAACTGAGAAAGGAGAGAAAGGTTGATATCGTATAACTCAAGAATTTTGGATAAACAACTCGATTGTTTCCGGAGGAGAAGTAGAATGCATGGTGGCTTCAAACACGAAATCAAAATATATCACCAAATTATTTTGGTTTGGTGTTCCAGAAAAAACGGAACAAAAGAATCCAAATAACAAAAATGTACAACAAAAAGAATTTCCAGAAATATCCAGAAATAAAAATCTGAACTTTCGACAAAATCATCATCACTATCGTTATTACTACAGAACAATACGATATAGAGCAAAAAAAATCCAAATTATCAAATAGCATAGTCAACAGATCCTATGAACTCCTCGAATTAAGTACCTCGCCCATCATAAAAAACATCGTTGATGTCATAAATATTAAGCATAGCACACAATGGAGAATATAAAAAAATTTGAATTTTCAACCAATTTATATTTTTTGCCATAGAAGAAGAAGACCTTCAACTCTAGTGTACCCTTCCTATATACAAAAGTAATAAGAAGAGAGGATGATATCGCCTGGTCCACAAAATCAGGAGCAACAGGCAGATTTCTTCATTATGAATCATTTCACCAAAAACAATAATATGTTAACTTGATAGTGGCCAAAAAAAAGAGTTATCAAGACTTCCCATACCACTCTACAATAACAAATTATAAGATCCTCGCATAATCATTCAATTATATTGGTTATTCTACTGAAGTAATTAATTACCTATTATTCAACACATCCTCAACAGATTCAACTGTAACTAACATTTACGCCACCAATAATCATATTTATCTCAAAAACTCTAAACATATTTCATAAATATGACAATATTGAAATAGCCTTTGAGAATTACAAGCAAATACTTTTTTTTCAACCTAAAAGATAAAAATTAGCATTGCACTTGTCGAACGTGGTCTATTCCACTCCTCGCAAATGTGACATAAAATTCACGGGGCAAACGAGTAGAAGCCTCGAATATAGAATCACTTGTATAAAAGTGATGTGAGGTACAATAAACATAACATTAACATTATATATATTAAATATGTTGGCGAAGCGACCACAATTGTTCATATGAAAATGTTTCTATATCAGATGAAGAAACGAACGCACATCAAAGAAGTCTGCTACAAATGACCAACATGTTCTAAAGTAGTTGTCGTGAAATCCACTTCCAATCAGATTGTGTTTATATTCATACCACTTTCAGTTAACATCATTACCTGTATCATAATAAATTTTTGGAATGATTTACACGTAATCCCTATAGTTGTCTACCGCGGACACCACATTTCAGGGCATAACTAAAAACCCTCCATTTAGATCTTTTTGAAAAACGAAAATATCATTTAAAGGTAAGTAACAAATTCAATAGAAGAAATTAAACACGCGTAGCCATACAGTTATTTAGTCATTGCCATGAGGAGTTTTTAAATTATTGCGAATGAGAAGTGCAAGAGAGGGAAGGCTTAGAATCGTGGAAACGCCTCAAGCGAGCGCTCGTGATCCAAATGAGCGAGAGCGCGAGGGTCTTGCTGTTTTGAATCGAACTGTGTTTTGGAATAGACATATTTATGAATAATAATTGTGAATAATTGAGTTAATATATACTTACTGATGCATTTTAAACATATTACAATAGGAATAGATATAGTATAAAATGTAGTTTCAGCAAGTAACGGCAAACAACAATGCATAAACTTTATTTTATCCATACATTTGTACATCACATGTACGTATAATATGATTCGAATTTTTTTAAACATAAACAAAACAGGCTAATAAAATATAACGTACAAATCTTGAGAAATATAAACAATGAATGTAATATTATTTATTTTTAACTATTATTCTAAATAATCAGTTGATTGACTGAACATTTATCTTCAAATCATTAATGATTTTAGTTAATGCTTTCCTGTTTTTGGTAACTCTAGGTTTTCTATTCTCCAATTTTTCAGTTGGGTGATTATTTACATCTTTTTCTATTTCATCGCGGTACATTTGTTCCAGAAAATCGTATGTTATATTGCAATTTTTTTCAATAAATCCTGTGATATAACATTTTTTAAGGCACTCAAATTAGGTAAATTACAAAATATTCTTTCGTTCTCAAGTTGCTCTGGAAGGCATTATTTATGTGATTTCATGTAAGTTGATAATTCTGACTCTTTATCAATGAAACGAACTAATTTTTGCAAAATTTGTACATCATACATCGCTTCGTGGAAATTACCTGATGTTTCGTTTGGTATTGAATCTTTGGCTAATTTTGATAGCTGGAACATTGCTGGCCCTTTTCGATCTGGGAACGTTTTTCTAAAAATAATTAAGGTATCCATAAATCCTGCCATCATGGTAAAATGTTCTATCAAATTATTATTAATGATTGCTCTCAGTAATCTAGGCACATCGAAGCTCGCATTATGCACAACTAGTGAATTTGGATGGAGTGGTAGATAAATTTAAAAATCATTTAAATGCTACCAAACAATCTACAAAATTTAGTGAATCGACTTGTACATCAATCAAATATAATTGACTAGAAATTGTAGTCAATCCCGTAATTTTTGTCGCCACAGGATTGATCTGCTTGGTAGGTGTAACATATATATTGAATTCTGCATTTTCACATTTGGCGTCCACAATCCAGATGTTCCTAAATCAAAATGAAGTATGGAATAATTTATTGATATTGATTCGGTGTTTTTTAATAATAGTGATGATGCTCTTGATTCGTAAGTTCTAACGTTTGGTTGATATGTTACACCTCCTGACTTTTCCTTCGATTTTCTTAACATTTCCCTTTTGTGGCCAATTCAACTCTGCGCAACTTTTTTTCTCTTGATGTTAGCATCAATTTTTTTTTCTATCAGAATCGTATCTTCGAGCATATGTAGCTGTATGACTACCTGGTTCCAATTTTTTTTAAATTCAAAACGATACCTCGCCAATGTTTTTAGAGCCAACTACACTATATCTTGAACAACTAAATGCGAGCGATCGTTGGATTGAGACGTTGCCAACAGTCCAGTCATGGCTTATTAGCTGTATCACACATACTTGTTGCATTTTTGAGTGTACAGTTCCCTAAAAAAAGATCCCTCTAATTCATCGTTTAAACATGTATTGCGTCGCGATACAATCGAGCCGAATTTTTTACACTGTTTGTAGCACGACAACTACCTCAACATTATTCATAGATATTCACTCCACAGTAGCAAAATACAACAGCTTGAGCGAATCTGGTGCTCTCTGAAACAATTACTGAAACCAGGTGGTCAAAAGTCGACTTCACTGTGAAATATCACTGTGTCAATTGACAGATACTCCTGCGCATGCTCATTTTTTGAGTAACCTCATTCCGAAATATAGATAAAAACTATTGATTGTTTTCGGTGTACATGTGGCCAAATCACGAGAACATCGTCAAAATTTATCAGCCAGAGTTTTGTTTTCGAAGTTGACCCATCCATCACCGAGATCTTCTGGCTATTCACGAAGCGTGGCAGGCATCACAGTGACAAACCAAGACTATAAATTGGGGAGTACGGTATCCTCTGCAGTTTGAATCAACGAGACAACACCTAAAGATGGCAAATGTGATTTTGTCGTTTAGTTTTGTAATTTGACTCATTCAACTGAGACTCTCCGTGATTTTTTTAGATTATTGCATAGTATTGATTTGTTTGGAAATATGAACAGGGTGTTCATAAAATCAGATGCGACTAAAACGTAAACTTCAGTCAGTATCATCCATCGTTACTCTTCGAAATAAGCACGGAACAACTCAGTGTTTAGTTTTTAGAGACAACAAAATACAGAGACAATAATGTTCACAGTATTTCTTCTGCACATCGTGTACTGTTTTCTGATTGGTTGCTAATTAGGATCTTCCATTCACCAGCCAATCAGAAAACACTAGTATAATCTGAAGAACTTTCGTTCGTCAACAGCTTTGTAAACCGTGCTTGCGAGAATCTTGCTTGGCCTTGGCAACAGTGACCAGTTCACGTGTTCTCAATGTCTGAATCAGTACAATGGTCGTGTTATTATTTTTCAAAGCAATATTCAATTGCGAATGTTTCCCTTTTCAATAGTATTCTTTCGTTTGTTTCTCACCAGTGCACAGTAGTACAAAATGACGAATTTCGGTAAAGTTTTCGTATATGCGTCCAATTTTGTGAGGGGGTGAACAGACGACCAGACGACCTTTTCTCAGAATTGCTGGTAACTATTGCGAAACATTTGCACTCTTCAGCCCCTCAAAGACGACCATTATATCGTGTACGTTTCTCGGCGTCATACGTGTACTATTTCTTCCGAAATCAATTAGCTCCAGAAAGAACATCTTGCAAATAATTCCTGTGGAACTCAGGTGAAAAGTCAATCAATGTATGTAGTTTTTATTTCATGTTTAATGAGCTAAATTGGTGGATTATTCACTCAGTTATTGATGGTTATTTTCTATGCTGTTATTAGAAGGAACGTGCGTACATTTTTCAACTTTCGTTAGACTTACAAAAAATGTCCCACACCTCCCCGCTCTGGAAAATATCTAATGAATAGCCTGCAGTCTCTATAAAAACATATAAAAAATGTGCCTGCCCATACTTGCACTTTTTTCTAATATTTAATCAATTGTGAACCTCTGCAAGAGTGTTTCAAAAACGCATCAAATATATTTGGACCCACAATAAATTAACACCTCATTATTTTGGAAAAAAAAAATTTATAAATAATATTTTAAGGAGATTTTTTGTACCGATTTTGTTCAATTAAAGTTAAACATTCAGAAAGTCATAATTTGAAACATTTGATCTAATACCCCCTTTTGAAAGCAACCCCTCTATGGATCTCGTGAGTTTGAAAACAGTTCAACAAAGAGATGGCCCATGTCTGATTTTATTGTTTAACCACCCCTTTTATATACCACCCTCTATGACACGTTTTCTTAAATTTTTTCCATGATTCTCGTCAGCCTCAGAAGCAATTCAGCCGCGCGAAAAAAAGGCTGGATTTTTTTTTAACCATCCCTAAAAACCACACTTTTGTGAGTAGATTTTTTAAATAATTTTCCCTTGATTCTGGTCAGTCTTAGAAGCAATTCCTTGAGAGAAGGCGCGAATCAGATTTTTTCTTCGAACAACTCCTTCTTAAAACCACCCCTTTTTAATTTTTTTTATATTTTTTCATGATTCTCGTCAGCGTTCAGAGCAATTCCGCGAAAAAAAACTACTCCTTTGAAACAAAAAAAAACATATTTTTTTCATGATTTTTGACAGCCGAAGAGGCTATTGTTGAAAAAAAACAATATGTTCCCTCCTTTTCGTCATAAAGACCACTGTGCAGTGACTGTGATAATTATGATAAGTGCCTCAAAGCAGAGAATGAAGTCAACTAGTTCTGACTTGATAACCAGTTTGGATATAGCAAGGTTAGTTGCTTTCTTCTCTATGAATCGAATACCTATCCCAGGCAGCCTGGAATGTATACATTTACCACACAATCAGTTCAACATTCCACATCATTCAAATGTCGAGTTAAATAATTATTGCATTCGGCAAATGCCAAAGTTTTCTTCTAAGTAGATCACCTAAAATCAAGCGGGTGGCGCTACCCAGAATTTTTTCGAGTTCTACAAAGAACAAAACATGTTTTTAATGTTTGTTTTCAGATTTTCAACCACTGATATTCGTTATGAAATGGCATTATACACGCGTCACCCTATATATATATATATATATATATATATATATATATATATTATCTTCCATTTTCATACCAATATCTGCAAACTATTCATCTTTTGATAGAGCTTTTTTTCTAAACGTTTTTTTCTAAGATATACACACAAATGAAAAATTTCTTTAAATTACCATTCATGAGAATAAAACATTTCTGTTCACCCTGTATACTCATTTCATTGGAGGTTCATTTGCCCATGTCGATCAGATACTATTGGAGTTCTTCCGCCCACAAGCAGAATATCATTGTATTTCAATATTTCTCGAATTCAAAGTTGAACTATATAAATAAATATTAGTTATTATTTTTCTAGGTGATATTGATAATGAAACCCAGGTGGGTACTGCCTATGTCCTTATGTGCTGGTTATACTCCTTTCTCATGATTTGGGTCAGATTACATAGAAATATTAGGAAGCATTTAGGGTGATTCTCCAAATTTTGATTGAAAAATTCAAGGTTTATACAAAAATAGAAATGCTGTTTTTGTTCCCAATGAGAATTTTCCATTTGTTCTGACACATCATTCGTTATCTTGATAGATAATATGTCAATTTCAGAATAAAAAAAAGTACATTCTGAAATCTTCCTTTCCGACTGGCCGCGCCATCGTATTCTTTTTTTTTGTATCGGAATAGATGTGGAAACACCGTTTTCGACAGATTTTGTTCCACGGGAAATTATTTCAATGAGACAAATTCTCACCTTTTTATAGGTTTGTTCTCTTCCGCCTCATGCCTCAAAAAAATATCATTTGCGATAAACAAGGTAACTGCCATATTTATACTCAGCTGTCTTAGAAGACATTCTTCATTGGGTCATATTTACTCCAAACTTCATGTGAAACTTTTCGTTTATACAACTGGAAAACTGTCCGTAGTGTAGCAAGTTTCTTCCTATAGTGGTGAAGACTCACTCTTAATCACATATCATGAGTCAGCATTTAATAAAAATCCTAAATTCGGCCCTGGCATAGCCATCCTCGTTTTTTTGGAACCAACATGACTGCACCATAAACCCGTATACAATTTTAATAACTCACCGGAATAAGTGAACCACTTTCCTATCTGGCATAAATAAGGCACTACTATAATACATACATAATGAAGTGGGGGTCTGTTATTAAATATTAATCGAAAATAGTTTGTGGCATATCAGACAAGAACATGAAAAATAGAATTGAATTAAAAAATGTGGACCAACCAGGATTCGAACCTGGGACCTCTCGATTCCCAGTCGAACGCACTACCAACTGTGCTGTGCTTATTCGGAAACCGGCGATTCACATTTTAAATTCAGCTCTGTATCAGTATACGAAGATGATGAGGGTTATTGTGACTATGAAAACATTCACGCATGCACACCTAATGGAATTATATTGGTTTTGCCAACTAGTGTCAAGCACATACAGGATTATCGACCAACTTCACACACGAAATTTCAATGTGCATGACTCAGCCAAGTAAATATAAATAATGAAGTGGTGGATAGCGTCTGTAATTAAATATGAATCGAAAATAGTTTGTGGCATATCAGACAAAAAAATTGAAAATAGAATTGAATTGAAAAATGCGGACCAACCAGGATTTGAACCTGGGACCTCTCGATTACCACCACTTCATTATTTATATTTACTTGGTCATGCACATTAGAATTTCGGGTGTGGAATTGGTCGATGATCCTACATGTGATTGACACTAGCTGGTAAAACCAATATAATTCCATTAGGTGTGCTTTCGTGAATGTTTCCATAGTAACAATAACCCTCATCATCTTCGTATACTAATACAGAGCTGAATTTGAAATGTGAATGGCCAGTTTCCGAATAAGACCAACAGCACAGTTGGTAGTGCGTTCGACTGGAAATCGAGAGGTCCCAGGTTCGAATCCTGGTTGGTCCACATTTTTAATTCAATTCTATTTTTCATTTCTTTGTCTGATATGCCACAAGTTATTTTTGAATAATATAATACATACAGTATTTTTCAACACACCGTGGCCTTTCAACACTTTTCCACGAACACAAAATATTCCGAAATATCTTCTTACATTCTCCAGAGAAATTTAAATATTGCTTGATTCCGTGCCGTCGTCTGGGCGATTGAGGTTCACTCGAGGGAGACACAAGCGAAATCTCATTTCATTGGCGTGGCGTGGACAATATTCTATCTCCTTTTCCATTAATCTGAGTTCATGAGATCAGTGGTATTGTTTCAGTTGGAATACCTGTTATTGCCATTTTACATCCCAAAAAAAAATACGTTGAAAAATATGTATACGATAGATCATTTCGAACGATGGATTAAAATTATCGTTCACACAGATGATTCTATTATATATCAACACTGGGTTGATACTTCGAAGAAAAAAAAGGATGCATTTATCATCTGAATTGAAAAAACAGTCTGAATGAAGCGCCAGTAATACGCTTGCAAATGTTCTGAACCAAGTTTTTAATTTCCTTTTTGACATACGCTGGTTTTTCATAATTTTTATCGAGTTTCCATCCTAGATTTCCGATATTCGCAAATCACCAGTGTTATTCAAGTCATCAAATTAACCTGCAAAAAAAAGTCCAAAGCAATCCTTCATTTTCATATCCACCCCTACGTATATAATGAATGTCAGTTACTGTCAAGTTTTCCTAGGAGGTTGAGTCGCTAAAATCGACATCCGAATGTTAAACTTTCCACAACTCGAAACTGGGATTTCTGGCAAAACTTCCGACTCCCTTGTTTATATAACATTGATATTATATTCAAATTCTCGTTATGCATCTTAATTGGCAATTATCGTTGATGAACCAGAAATTGAAATTAAACCATGATACGTCTCTCTTCAGATGAGATTTCACGTTGAAAACTGACTTATATGGAATTGATCGAGATGACCGAATGAGAGCTTTCAGCGATGAAATGGATCATTTGAACTCTTGCATGATCTCAATATTGTCATTGAAAGTCGTATGTAGTTCTTCCCTACAAAAAAATGAGTGATTGAGTTCACGTAATAATGTTTCCATTTCAATTCAGGTGATAAATTCACTGTTATATGATTTCAATAAAGAATAATTTTTTATTTTCCCATTTGAAATATTTCACGAGGTTTCAATCTTCAATGTATTCCTTGATCAAATCGAGATAGAGCCTAGTTATCTGAGCGATGAAGTGGGGCTATTTCCAAAGAGTATGAGGGAAGAGGCAGCACTGAATTCCTATATGTGAATAGATATGATTTTTTCTTGAATCCGGATGTATTTTTCCGAAATTATGATTCCATCTGAAAAGATACTAAGAAGCAAAATGCATCGATCGTATCGTTGAGAAAGAAAGTTACCGTAGCATGATCCGAACCGTAGACGTCTGAATTAGAGATCTAACGCTCCACACGAACGTCCAATAGCCTTGAGTTATGTATGAAGTTCGAATTGTCGGTCGTGTGGATTGGATAACGATGTCAGGACCAAATATGTCGATTAATCATAGTCAGTGATTCGATCAAGTTTACGATGGAAATAAAAACCTTCTTCGATGTGAATGTTGAGAGAACAGGCAATGTCATCTACACGTCTGTCTATATGAAGAAAACGCATACGGAACAGTGTTTCTACAACTACAGCTCCAATCCTTCGAGTTATAGGAAGGGAGGGATCGTAAGAACGTTGGTGGAAAGAGCGATGTACATATGCATCAACAAGGAGTCACTAGATGCCACATCAGATAGGACTTACGCAAATTGATACCCCGAGAAACTCCTTGGAGGAATATTGAAACGACTCGAGGGAACGAAGATATCCGAAGAGCAACAACAAAGCACAGTGATCTACCTTCCATTCGTCGAAGGTATCTCCGAAATGGGCAGAAGGTTTAGAAACAAGTACAACATCAAGAGCTGCTACCATTCCAGCAGTATTTCACGAAAGTTCCTCAAACCTGATAACTGAATCGTAATCAGTAAGAACTCTATTCATGGAGTCCCATGTGAATATAAAAATTCCTACATTAGAGAAATGAAGAGGCTGTTATTTTTAAGATTGACTGAACAGAAGAAATGAACTCAACTAGAGGAGACGTCGACATCACTTCGAAGCCAATAATATTTTTAGTCAGCCAAGCTTGGGATCCCGACCGTATGGAAACCGCTGATTGCTCTTTCTGGCAGACTGCAGAAGTCGACACACCACCACACCCCGCGAAATCACACGCATCACTGCACATGGCGGGATTACATGCACCAGTGCGTCGACAGACATAAAATAGTACTTCACTAATTTCAATAACATCAGACGATTGCAGATACAATCAATGAGTCAATCAAACAAACATTTATTGAAGAAGTTTTTTTTCACAATCACACAAGAATCATCGTGAAATACTAGCTAATTCAATAGGCGATCAATCGTCGTGAAAACCTCTCCAACTATCAAGACGATAGACGTTAACAACGAAAATAATCAATCATAGTAATCTTTGACGATTCACCAAAGCTCAATGATTATAATTGCATTGATTGTTAATTGGATTATGGATCTGGTCCAAAAAATTGACAAAAAAGTTACTGCAGCAATGCTCGAATTGCACCTCTATCGATGATATAACGAATGCACACACACACGCACCACCAATAGGCTTGTTATATGAGAAATTCAATTAGTTGGTCGAATAGATCAAATAGCGATATTGCGACCCTACATGAGGATTAATGACAGTTGTTCATTGTGGCAATCAATAGATATGATAAGCTGAACCTCAATTGTGATAATATCATTCATCACTAATCAGTGTATGAATTCGGTGTATTCCATTCTTTCTTTCAAATTATGCCAGTTTTGAGTTCAATATTTGATTACTGGTATACAGGAGGTTATCAGGTATGCTGACATGAATGCTAAATTCGAAGTGTTAACTGACTCATTTTACCACGGAGGAGTTTTTTCTATAGAAATGCACTAGTACAATGTCCAAACCAACTGAATAATTGTGCACTGGGACTTCTTTGCGCCCAATGAGAGTAAAATTTCAAGGCTGAATTTTAATGCAACGTTTCCATGTAAGGTTTCAAATGAAACGCGTCTGACGCAAGTAGCTCAGTGGTAAGTGGTCTACCACGCGGGTGGCCCGGCTTTGATTACCGGCCGATGCAATCTTTGTTGTTCCAAAGTTCAGTTATTTTGAAGTGGGTGATAGTTTTGTTAATTCATGTTCATTTTTATAAACTGTTTTTCAGCCTATAAGATTCCGAGACTCCTTGCGAAGTGTATCAGTTTCCTGGGAGCTATGTTCCTGATATCTGAGGGCGTTGGTAAAACCCCTTCGAGAAACTTGAGCCTTCTGCAAAACAGCGCTTGGCAGTCGCAAAGCAGGATTTCTGCAAAGTTCTCTGATCTCCCCATTTTTTTGAGGTGATACCTCAGAGGACGGTGAGCAGTCCCGTTGCCACTTTCGAATCTTTTTATTATTATTTTTTTGAAAGGATTCGCTAGGACATGCATTTGGTTTTCCTAATCCTACAAGATTTCGGCTCGTTTAAATTTTGTTAAGTCCGGAAATATTAGTTGAGATGAAATACACTCATCTTCTGAAGGGAATTTTTTCTGTTTAAAAAGGGTCCTAATCTGATATTTTCAAAGAAATAAAATATGCTAGAAAAATGCATTCGAAGCATAATGGCTGTAGTTTCAACATTCTTCATAGGGCATATAAAAGAGCATTTCAGTTGGGTGCCATAACTGAAAATTTCAAATCAATTTGACCATTGAATTTCTGCTCATTCATTTTTAAACAATTATTCTACAAAGTGATACTCAAAAATAAATCATCAATCAAAGAAATATGCTATGGAAAATACATATTTGAATGTCATGGAAATAACAATGTGTTTCAGCTTCTCTGAAGTTATGGAAAAGTAGTAGAATAACAATGCTGATTTTGCAGGCAATAAATAGAAATTTACTCATTTGCGAAGAAAATACAACTAATCGAAAAGTTGCTGATACAACATCCTAAAAGATGCCAAATACTTCTTAAAACCCTCATAAACTATGAGTTTATGATGAAGAAGCTCAATTTTTGGTGCGGGTTTGAAACAAATGTATAGAATTATTCTTGTTGGTCCATAACAGCGTGATTTTCAACGCAATGTATAGAGATTTTCTCAAAATGAACCTATTAATTATGTATGTATAGTTATTCTAATCCCAATTTGAACGGCAATAAAATAAGAGCACTACGAGGAGTGTTCATATGCACTGCCCGGCAAATGGGAAATCTATATACTACCAGTGTTTTTACTTTCAAAGCGTTCCTGGCACAATCATACAAAAAATCTGGCGCGTGTCTCCAGTTGCCCAGATTATTAGTAAAGGCGCTATCAAATATATTTGAGTAATGGAAGCTCGGCTAGCTGGATTGGACATATGTTATCTTCAGCTGCATGATATCCTCATTTCACAATATTCCTTTATCAGTGCCGCGCCGTAAGGTTAGGAATTATCCATTGAAAATAATGTTATCATTATGGCTTCCTGGAGACCTTTCGAAACAAATAATAGAATCCAGTTGAGATAACATGTGTCTACTTTTACATGGGGTGATCAATTTCTATGATTGTAAGAATAAGTAACCGAAGAAATACCTCTGAAAAATAATATTCGAACGCCTATGTCAATGCGGCAAGTGCAAAGAGAATCCCTTCCCGAAACTTTTTATGTCGTTCCAATTGGGATTAGAAATACTATACAGTAATTCACGGGAAAAGCTCATCACCATATCCGGCGATTCTCACCCTGATTCAGTTAGCCGACGATGATAGAGAATATTTTCCGTTAGCCCCAAATGCTATTCAACACGATACTTATGTTGATGATATAGTGACCGAGCATTCCTCATTAAATACGGAAGGTAGTTTTTCTTCACGGAAATGGAGTAGTAACGAATCGAAATTATGATTACATTCACCCGCATCGCATTTATCCATGAATCATCTCTGCATTGATGAAGTTCTCGGCCCTCTTGGCTCTCTAGCCCCAATTGCATTTTTTACTTAGTATCTCATTCGAAGATATTTGATTCAAGGAATAAACTGGGATCAACCTAACCACAAAATTTTTCTTATTCGGTCCCGATACATTTGAGTTACACCTACTTTTCTCGCTACAAATTTCTAGCCATTTAATCCTCGGCAATGAATTTAAATGTGAATTGCATGGGTTCAATGATGCTACGGAAAAGGGTCACAGTGCGGTTATATACTTGAGAGTTATATCAACTAGCAATGGAGTATACACATTTTTTGTATGTTCAAAATCTGAAGTTGCATTTCAACGACAACGTATCACCATTGCCCGTTTAGAACTTTGCGCCGCCATACTTTTAGCAAAACTAATCTATTTCGTATACGGGAGTAGAATCATTTCAGCATGGCATAGAATCTGTCATCTCCACATAGTTGGAAATCCTTCATTGCGAATAGAATCACTTTTATTCATTCTTGAATCCCACTGATATTGCCAGTAGGGGATTATTTCCCTCGCAATTATTGACCAATGAAATGTGGTGATGGACCTCCTCTTTGCGGAAACTGGAAGGTCCCTGGTTGAATTATACTTCAAAATATGATAGAGTCAATCCTTTCGAAAAGGAACAAAGAAAATCAGTTTCACACAGTTTTCCTAAAACACCAATTTTCCTAGAATTATTACTCAATAAACACTCATTATTTTCCTCATAACAACGCATACTTGCTGAAATCGATTCATTAAAAATGTCAGCAACCCATCTGAGGAACAGAAGGCCCCACTCAATTCTACAGAGTTGTATGGATATCTAGAGACTTCATTCGAACATACTCAACGCAATGCATTCGAAAACAAGTTCAGAAATGATTCCTTTTCGAAAATGCTTCGCAAATTGAATGTATTTTTGGACGCAAGAGGCATATCAGAAGTAGGATGTGTTTGTCGCTTTCCTGTAATAAAAATGATGTATTCCAGCTCCGAAAAGAGTTATCTGATATGTCTTAGCTGGATGTCAACTCGTTTAAAATTGTAACCACGGAATTTTCAGCCTCCAATAGCAAACCACCCTCATTCTCGCATTTCCCGATGTTAACTTTTTTCACAAACGGGCGTTGACTTTGCCGGTCCTTTGCATACCACAATGAATTGGCGTAGAGAAGATATAACTACAAAAGCAAACTTTTATATTTCTGTGTGTTTTGCCACAAAGGCTAGTCACATCAAAGTTGCAAGCAATTTATCCTCCAATGTATTTCTAGCTGCTCTACCACGCTTCATCTCTAGATGAGGAAGATGTGACCGCGTCTTGTCTGATTGTGGTACTAATTTCGAAGGCCTGCGTAGGCAACTCAAATAATTCATGAAAGATGCCGCTTCCAAAGATTCCATTTCGTGGTCACTTCATGCTCCAGGAAGACCCCACTTTGGAGGACTCTGCGAAAGGGGACCAAAATCGAATAAATGCCACTTAGCTCGGGTTAAAGGTCAACACATTCTCAGCTATGAAGAAATATATACCGCACTTGTTTTGGGGAGATGTCCCAAATTCGCTTACGCCGTTCAGATCCAAATGACTTTTTTAACCCACGAAACCAAAAAGGAGGAGGTTCTCTATTCGACCCGTATATTTTTTTTCCATCATATTTTTTATGTATGATCACGCATAACTTATCATTGAGGAGTCCGATTCCGATAATTCTTTTATCAGTGGATAGGGTGTACTTCGAATTTGGTCCCATTTGAATTTAAAAGATGTAATCCACCCCTAAGGGTAGCGAATTGAAGGATATTGATCACTCACCCTCTGAATTCTGGTCCGTTGACCGATTCTATCAGGCATAACTTTGTACTGGGTTCTTCGATTTGGATGATTTTTTCCTAATATATAGGGTATACCTTATATTTGGATTTCGAAAGAAATTAGCCACCCTCACGGGTGGAAAAATAGGGGATAATTGATTTTTCACTAGTGAACATTGGCACACACATACGTAGTTGACAATGACAGATCGCTACTGACATTATTCTTGTTCCACATCCGTCAAAATCAGTATATTTCATGAAAGGATGGAATGATATACGAAGTAATGAAATAAACTAACCAGAAGAACGAAAATAATTTATATTACAACAAATAGTAAAAGTAGATAATCATATTATTTAACTGGTAATAGTTGAAGTAAGGTGGGTAAGTAAGTATTTTGGAAGTAATCAAAAAACAAGTAGGTAGTAATTGGTAGATTTTAGCCACAAAAAACTGAAAAATACAAACTTTTTAACAAAAAATTAAACCGACAAAATACGGAACTGAAAAGTAAAAAATAAAAACTTTTTAATAAAAAATTAAATCGACGAAAAAATCAACTGACTAGCAAAAAATAAAATAAACCTTCTTAGTCTAAATGATAATTGAGCTCCTAAACTAATGTAAGTAACTGATTTTGAGTCGACGCCAAACAAACTAGCAATTGAATTAGGTGAAGCGTAAAATGATGGCAGCGAAATGCACGGCTGCGTTTTGATGACTTCTTTCATAGATAATGATCTTCGATAATTGTTTGTTTGGCGCCGACTCAAAATCAGTTACTTACATTAGTTTATGAGCTCAACTATCATTTAGACTAAGAAGGTTTATTTTATTTTTTGCTTTTCAGTTGATTTTTTCGTCGGTTTAATTTTTTTTTGAAAGTTTTTATGGTACTGATGCCCGGACACTCGAGCCGCTAACCGCTATTCGTACATCCGATTGGACATCTTCACCACTGAATCGATTGTCTCGTTTTCAGTTGATTCAACGTAGCCATCGTGATATATGAAATCGCTTCAGTGAGGAATATTTCCATACCTTATAGCAAAGAACCGAATTGATTGATCCTTCCAAACCTGTCACACCGAAAACATTAGTTCTCATCAAAAATCAGCAAATTCCTCCATTGCAGTGGCTTCGTGGATGAATCACAACTTTATAGCCGAGCGCTGGTAATGTAGCTCCTGTAGCTACTGTAGAAACTGTTAACGGTACTTTTCGCTGCCCTCTTGTGAAATTGTCCCTTTGACAATTAAACAAGACGAGTAGAAGTTTATTCTATTTTTTCAATTTCTTGAATGTTCGTGTGGAGTTTTCTTATATATTCTTTGGGGTTATTTTTGTCTGGTTATTTTTCAATCAATATTTGACTCACTTGAAAAATGTATTGATGCATTTTAAAGGGGGTAAGAGGTTTGATTTTGGTATTCAAATATGTATATTGACGCGAAATGTGGCAAATTCCGTATTTTGGTGCAAAAAAACAGTGGCTATATGTGCGCGCATGTGCTGTAAGGAAAGCAGGTAGAGGCAAAAGCCTTTGCATGGCATTGACTATATTGGGCTCCACGCTAACTGATTTTTAGTATTTTTGAGATCCACAATCTCCGCTCATTTTAGTGACGTTGATATTTGTGTTTGTGGCCCTGAGCAAGCAAAGATGAGATCTCCCCAGAGCTAGCTCGAAAAGAAATCGTGTTGAAGAAGGAAAAAAAAAGAGAAAACGACCCCTGGAAGTCACTCCATTTTCGATAAGTCACTGTTTTATGCTGCCACAATCACGTATACCAATCCATACCCACTATAACTGATATTATGCAGTCCTCTTTTTTGATAGAAACCAGTCCTATTTGGAAACGCACACTACCAGATTTGCCATTCCCGAACACTGTCAAAACCAAAGCAATGATACCCGTGAAACTTCAAGATATTCCACTTGACGAAATTAAGGAAATTCAAAAGGAATCCAGCCACATCAAATCCCCAGGAACATTGGTATGCTTGGACAATCCCCCATATATCATCATCATGCTGTCCATGTGTGCGTCTGTAGAAGTCAAAACCAAACGATTTCTTTGGAAGGAACACCCAGTTAGAATTGAATCGTCATCCCCCGGGAACATCTGACCCACCTATACCTTAGGAAAAAAACAATTTCTCCAGAAGGAAAATAGTATTTTGTCATCGTAGGGAGAAGTAATGTTGCCGACGAATGCAAATGTCGCATTCTGCTGACGAAGCTACTGCCCATCTCCTTGAGAATGGCTCGCCGCAAATCCAGTTTCATTTAATCTTTCAAATTGTAGTAATATCAATTTTTCATTGTATTTTATTTCATTCGAACAAACAAATTATTGTTTTTAAAAACGACATTCGGAGTATCGAGTACGTAATTGGCTTCACTGGAAATAAAAAGAGAGAGTAGCTCCTTCTATACACACAAAAAAAAAAAATCTTGGATCAAGCATGACTGCATTGACTCAAGTAAATAACTTGTTTGTATATAATGAAAGAATACAGGGTGTAACTGAATAAGTGTAAAACATTTAAGGAGGTGATTCCTCATCGAAAAAAAGATAGGATCTTTCATATAAAGAAACTTCATTGGAGCATCCCTTGTTAAGATACAGCCCCTTAAAGGGGGTACATAAAATTTGTATAACAATTTTTTTCACAAGCACTGAAAAAGTTACAATATTGAAATTAACCTGACGTTTTGTACTACCAAAAAGACACTTAGCCAGTAATTTATTTGGTTTACCCCATGGTTGTAAGGGGTGAAAACGCAACCCTAAAATTTATTTCCAATGTAACTTTTGTCTTATTATTTGTTTACCATTTAATTTATTTCCGATAGCCTGTTTCATTCTAAACAAAAAATGTCTCTTGGGTTTTTTGCCCAAAATAAACCAGTAAGCAGCAAAACATTATTTTACGAACAACTACAGAGATACATCGTCATAAATGCGAAAATACGAAACTAATCTATCTAGTAGGTCGCTATTAGCGATAGTGACAATTAAATTGGTATGACGCTGTCAGTTTGGGAATTTTCGAAATTGAATTAATACTAATTGTGTGTTGTTGTTCTGTTCCTAATTTGTTACTTTAATAATTCACTTGTTAATAAAATGGCATACACAAATGAGGAAATGGCTGATATGCATTACGTTTACGGTCTGTCGCAGGGGAATGGGTTAGAAGCTTCTAGAAGATATGCTGAAATGTATCCTCAACGCAGCATCCTTCACATAGAATATTTGCTCGACTTCATCAACGATTACGAGAATATGGTTCATTCGACAAAGAACGCAGGATTGTGGTCGCCATCGAGAAATACGAACACCACAGCTTGAGGAAGCAGTACTTAATTTGATTGAAGAACAACCTACTACCAGTACTAGAAAGATTGCTTTCCAGCTAAATGTTGATCATATGACGGTATTTCGAATTTTAAAGGAACAACTCTTATACCCTTACCATCTGCAACGAGTACAGGCACTGTTACCGCGAGACTTTCCGAACCGTCTTGAACTTTGCAATTGGATGCTGGAAATGATTAGAAGAAATTGTGACTTTCTGAAGACGATAGAATTCACAGACGAATGTAGTTTTCTCGGGACAAGATTACTAATTTTCATAATTACCACATAAGGACTGATGAAACCCTCACGCTATTGTCGAAACTAGCCATCAAGAACAGTTTTCTCTTAACGTGTGGCTCGGAGTTATTGGGGATGATTTAATTGGGCCTCATTTTCTACCTCCTCGATTAAATGGTGAGGCATACGTTCAATTTTAAGAGAAGTGCATCCAGTACTGCTGGAGGAAGTTCCTTTGGGCGTCAGAAGGGATATGTTTTTCATGCATGATGGGGCTCCCGCCCATTTTAGTCAAGTAGCACGTCAGCATTTAACTGAAACATATGCAAATCAGTGGATAGGTCGAGGGGGACCACATAAATGGCCCGCTCGATCCCCGGATCTCAATCCTCTCGATTTCTCTATTTGGGGCCATTCACAGCATTTGGTATATCGTACTCCTGTTCGCGATGTAGAGGACTTAAGAAACCGCATCATCGATGCGTGCAGGGTAATCAGAGAGACTCCAGGAATATTTGAGCGAATACGTGGCTCAATGCGCCGACGTCTAGACGCATGCGTAATGTTTGAAGGTAGACATATTGAACATTCACTATGATTTCTACATGTTGTGTGTTTTGTTATTAATAACTTAGTTTTGTTTATTACCCTTTAATCGTTTAATGCAGGTACTAACTACAAAATAACAATAAATCCAGTTCGCATTTATGACGATGTATCTCTGTAGTTGTTCGTAAAATAATGTTTTGCTGCTTACTGGTTTATTTTGGGCAAAAAACCCAAGAGACATTTTTTGTTTAGAATGAAACAGGCTATCGGAAATAAAAATTTTTAAATGGTAAACAAATAATAAGACAAAAAGTTACATTGGAAATAAATTTTAGGGGTTGCGTTTTTCACCCCTTACAACCATGGGGTAAACCAAATAAATTACTGGCTAAGTGTCTTTTTGGTAGTACAAAACGTCAGGTTAATTTCAATATTGTAACTTTTTCAGTGCTTGTGAAAAAAATTGTTATACAAATTTTATGTACCCCCTTTAAGGGGCTGTATCTTAACAAGGGATGCTCCAATGAAGTTTCTTTATATGAAAGATCCTATCTTTTTTTCGATGAGGAATCACCTCCTTAAATGTTTTACACTTATTCAGTTACACCCTGTATATCTTGACATAATACGAAGATATGCATAAATGGAGACGTTATTCATGTCGAATTGATAATGAAATTTACTCAATTTGAGAAAAAAATTTATTTACTTCAATATATGCATTGCTTTGAGTTAGGAATCAATTTATTCAATGCAAGAAAAATACTTTGTGTTAAATATTGAATTGATAAAGTAATATTGTTGATCTAAATCTATGAATTATTCATAATGAAGCTTTCGTTCTTTCTCTTCAACAAAACCATCTGGTTGAGTCAAAATATTGGTTGAAATAATATTCCTGATCAGAGTCTATCAATTACTCATAATGAAACATTCGTTCATTCTGTTCATCAAAACCATATGTTTGAGTGGAAATATTGATTAATTGGATCGGAAAAAATAATATTCTTGATATGAATAAATTAATTATGCATTATAAAATATTCGTTTTCTGCCTTCAACATTACCAGTTGCTCAAGTCGAACATTCCTTACGTTTATTGAATAATTTCATATTCTTGATTTGTAATGCATCCATATTGCTTTAGTAAAATCATTTTGTTAATTCAAAGAAATCATTTTCATCTTTTGCTCAGGTGGAGAAATACATTTGTAGGGCTAGAATCAAAGCATTATTTCCCCTTTTGTACAGTAACTCTGTCTTAAGAATAGACTAACACTAAATTTCCATTATACTTATTGTGGAAAAATGGATATAGTATGAATATTTTCTCTCGACATTAACATATATTTTGTGATTATGCAAGCAGTGAATACAATTATTTGAACTTAAACTTTATGAAGTTGCCAGAAATATTTAATTATTGGTGGAAAATAGATATATAATAGTTTTTGAAAGAAAATATCCATGACAAGTATCTGTAAAGAAATAATAGAGATGTAATAGTTAAAATCAAGGAATTGTCTAAAGACAATGTTGATGTATAAAGAGGGACATAATGCGTAATAATTCGAATTGTAGTTTATCAAAATGATTGAAACAAGAATATTTATGAGAAAGTTTTATTGAACATATTATAAAAAATAAAATTTTTACTACAGATATTGCACTTCATTTCATATCAAATGCTCAAAAAACCACAAATTTAATTAATGAAATCCAGTCTCACTGTCTAGCTATACTCAAAATATCTGATAAATAAGGTGGTACATTATCATATTTTGTATCAATATTAAAAACACATTTTTGAATCAGTAACCATGAGTATTCACACTGTGCTGGATATTTGATATCCATAACATGGAATATTTCAAAGAGTGTATCAAAGCAGGGTGTTATTGATTTAAAATGGTAACGAATATTATCAATAATAATATAAAAATTATTCGGACAGCTGTAGGGTCCTTCCATCAAAATGATTGGTTGCAGAGTTGTTTTCTTTGCAGCTGCCTGGTCACTCAAATTTCTAAGTTTCTCCTCAATTTCAGAGACACTCTGTATAATAAAAAATATTCAATAAGTGGCAACAAAATCAAAAAATTCATGCAATAGAACTTGTAGACACATGGCTTTCCTGTATACATACCGTAACATGCACAAGAAACCCTTCCTGGCATTCCACCGCAGTAAATTTCCAAGTTTTGGTGCTTAGTTTCACTCTGCCCTTTGGTGGAATCAATTGCGGCAAAAATAAAATCTGTTTTAACAGTTTAACATCTGAGAAAATATATAATATCATTAACAAATTCGATACTTCCCACGAGGGCATAAATTATAAGAAACCATTACATCTAGAAAGATGAAATGTTCACAAATTAGTTTTCAATTAATGCTATAAAATATTCCTTTTTGAAAAAAATATCCCGTGGAAATATTTTTTTTTTGGAATGAACACACCTTTTAAGCAAAAAATCATAAATATGTCAATTCTTGTATATTATTTGGTAATGCATTTTAATATGTGTAATATGAAATCATTCAAAATATTTAATCAATTCCCATATTATATTAGGCATGGTAGCATTAATATAAATATATCAAGTTACTTTAACAAATAGAGATCAACTGAAAAAATATTCCTTTGGTTCAAAGAAATGCATATTCATAGTTTTAAACCAAGAATATGAAAATGTTGAAATAGTTTGTAACCGTCTTTGACCTTATACAGTATACAGGAATTATTTTTAAAATCATACGAGTTGATAACTAACTACAAAAAAGATTAATACTTCTCTTCATATTATATAGGTATAGTGACTTCTAACAAGGCAATAGGTAATCATCGACACAGTGTTTTTACTAAAAATCCGCCATTTTCCAGTAATGCTTTGTGATACTTACCAAGGAAATTTGTTATTGTTCCATCATCTGCCTTCCACAAGATGAGCAATTCTTGGATATCCATGTCAACGTTTTATTTTTTGAAAACACAACACAATTAATTTATAGTACACAGTTTATTGCAGAACTCTTGTCTATCATTTATTTTTGAAGCGTGGCGTGGCGTGGGTAAATTGTCGAATGTCGCAGGTCGGCAGGTCGGTCGCAGGTCACATGATGATATAAGGACGTTGCCAATTCTATTATTATTTATCGCGAGGCTATTGGGTTAATTTCGAAATGTCTGCATGTCAGTCATCTGCTTCATACAATCATATATTGTGTGGCTTGTGGCTCATGAATAGGGAACACGCGGGATTTTATTTTTTATTTGCATCAGTTCGGTCTTCAAAAATTAGATTTTGTGAAAATAATTTCTCAAATCCCAGAATTTTGTCGAAATTTTCAAATTTAAAGGTGCTATTCAATTAAAACTAGAGTTGAATAACTTCCCCCAAACACTAGCGCCAATTGTGGTTGTTTCAGAAATATTGATAGGCAATACTATTTCTCTCAACCAAATATAAATTCAACCTCACTTTCAATGTGATGTATCAGTAACAATTGAAAATACTCTGATAATAAAAAAATCAGTACAACATATAAAGGAAGTTAGATGAAATTATAATTGACAGTTCGAAGCAGTTAGCGCTAAAAAAATTTAACTGTGTGGAGTAACGATGAATACGTCTATCAGAGGCGCTAGGAGTACGTTTTTTAATTCTAAATTGATGTTTTCAATTTAGAATTTTGAAGAACATTAAACATTTTTTCTATTTCTAAGTATGTTGCTGAACTTTGTAGGTAATCTTTATGTTCAAATAAAAATATTTTAGAAAAGGGCACATGAGTGTTCCCTATTCCCAGCCGGACGACATATCAAAACCGCTTGGGTACTATTAAGAATATCAGGCGTTTTATGTTACTGCAGTTTGATTGAATCCTTTGTTGAGACGTTCGTCTTGAAGTTTGGAAATAATCATTTCGAGTATAATTTCAATTTAAAAACAATTTTTTTCTTCCTTAAATGTAGAAATGTATTACAGACCTAGCCGCCTCTTATCCATTTCATAAGCAGTTTTTGCTACAAAAGGTGGCGTCACCTTGCAGAAACCGATTTTTTTAACTTGATCTTTTCGCCTTTTCTTTTTCTGTACCCTTCAAATAGAAAAAATTTATGTGGCATCATCGCCTAGCTAACAATCTCAAGAAATCGGCATTTTTGAAATGAGATAATGGTAATGGATATGGTGATTTATTACAATGAAGTTTCACTTCCAAGAAATAATTTTTAAAGGTAAAACAAATTCGAGGATGATATACCTAATTTAATATCCAATAATATTTATACCTGAAAAAAAATTTTTCAGGAAGTTTCTGTAAATGTGAATTTGAAAGTTATCTAAATGTTCATTGCTTATAATTCATTTCATTTTTGAAATGTATGAAAAGGAAGTGAACTATTTTGTATTTGAACATTATTTGTTGTTAATGAAGGCTAGAATATTATATTTTGAAGGATTCTCTTCTCAGTTATACTCACTCATGTCCATTAAAATAAAGCAATCCCTGTTTCCAGAAACTGAGTTGCATGTAGTCATTGGTTTCAGGTAGCCTCAACTTTTGGGGCATTATAAATAAAATACCATGAATAAGAAACAATTATCGTTAGTTGCCAATCTGAATAGTCAAGGTTATCAAGTTTATGGCTTTATTTCAACCTATACCCCTGAAAATGCTTATAAATAGTCTTGGATCAAGAAAATATAGTATTGGAGAGATATAAGGTTTTTCAGTTCGAAAAACTAATCAAATTTCAATTTTAATATTTTTTTTTAATTCAACTTTTAATATTTTTTCATTAAATGAATTCATTTTTGACTTCTTGTATCAAGGGAGAAAAATAGTCTATCGAAATATTATGCTTATCAGTTCGAAAAAAAAATATCAAACAGAGGAAAAAAAAAATTTAATCTAAGGCAATGCTTATTATTTATATTGTTGTATCCTGAAAAAAGTATTGAATCAAAATATTACATTTTTCTATTTCGAAGAAATCGTATTATAAACTTGAAGGAAATAGAATTTTTAATTTAAAAAAATGCATATTTAAGTTGGGGGATCAAAGAAATGAAGTATTCAATGAAAATATTAGTTTTATTATTTCGAAAAAATTGTAAATATCAACTTGAAGAAATTATGTTTTTTCATTTGAAGCAATGCATATTCATATCCTTGTATCAAGGAAGTAAAAGTATTAAAAAATTTTTTTTTTTATAATGACATGCTTGGTTCAAGCATATTTTTCAATAAAATGATTCTCTTGCATTGAAAATAACAAATGTTTTGAGTCAAAAAAATATGCTCAATTCAAAGGAAAGATTTACTTGAATATTCAAGGAAATTCGTTTTCTCAATTTGAGATATTTTTTTTTGTGTGTAGTCATTCAGTTCATTGAGTGTTCTCTACCAACAAAAAATTACCATGTCATTGCGAATATTTCTCAAATTCAAAGTTCAACTGTGTTTGTGAGTATTATTTCATCTTTTTTCGAAGTGAATTTCAATGAATAATGAAACCTAAGCAAGTATCGTGTACATGTGTTTACCCTTTTATTGCAATCCCGATTGGAATTATTTCGTTTTTATCAATATCCTAATAGATTTTCACAGTTAGATGGAAAGGAAACTAGTGTTTTTTTTTCGATTCTTATCACATTGAAATTTTAGGTATCATTAAATGAAATTTCAAACTTTCCACAATTTTTATTGTATATTTTGGCGTTCACACGAAAAAAATATTGCTGATTTCTTATGGAAATATTTTCCATTTTATCAAAATTTCAGAATAAGTACATACATTTTGAGTTCTACTTTTTTGACTAGCCGCGCCATAGATTATTTGGCGCCATCGATTTTTTTTAAGTGAATCTTATAGTAGTAGTGGATGGTATTTTCCAATTATTGTATAGGTTGAAAAGGGGAACATTCTCAATTGAATATTGAATAGCAAAAAATTAAGTTGTGCGTATCTCACAGCAAACAACTACTTTCCCGGCTAAAGCCATTGAACTATATCTGATAGATTTCTTGACATGTTTTTTGGGTATAGATTTTCCTGATTATATTTTCATTTTCAGACTGTGGAAGGTTACCCAAAAAACATGTCAAGAAACGTTGTTTCTCCACAAAAAACCACATTCATTCAATATCTGAAAGATATTTGGAAAGGACCCTAACTCAAAAAAAATCTGAAAGTACAAATTTTATTTACTATTCCAGTCTCAATTGAGAACTCATATAGATTAATGAGATAAAAAACATTTTTTCCAAGAAGGAGCACTCACCAGAAGTCATTTGTAACATTGATGCAGGGCTGGCATCGCATTCACTAGGTCTTGAATACATTTTTGTCAACGAAAATCTATTTCACTGTTTCATGATCATCAGGAAGACCGGAAGAATTGGGAAACAAAGCAATATCACTTTGCGAAGATGAAAAAATATTAGAAATATTTCTTTCGGAGTGACACTTCATAACCTGTCATGGGGTTTGATTTGTTTGAAAATATGAATAGATTGTTCATAAAATCAGATGTAGAATCATCTGCGACTCAAAGATGAACTTGAGTTACTATCGTCCATCGTTCAAGATGACCTCTTGTGGGGTTATAATGTCAAAAAAAGCGGATTTCAAAGTGTCACTCCGAAAGAAATATTTATAATATTTTTCCATCTTTGCATAGTGATATCGCTTCTGGAAAATTTGTTTCCCAATTCTTCCGGTCTTCATGATGATCGTGAAAGCGTGAAATAGATTTTCGTCGACAAAAATGTATTGAAGACCTAGTGAATGCGATGCCAGTCCTGCATCAATGCCACGAATGATTTCTGGTGGGTGCTCCTTCTTGGAGTTTCAATTAAGACAAATAGAAAATAAAAAATTCACTTTCGGATTTTTTTTCGAGTGAGTGTCGTCTCAAAATATCTATCAGAAGTAGTTCAATGCCCAGCGTGGCTTTAGCCGGGGAAGTTGTTGTTTTCTCCTGAATATTCACAAACATAACTTAATTATTTTCCATTCAATATTCCATTGAGAATATTTCCCTTTTCAACATGAATACCCCACAAGGTTATCTTTCACGTTGGAAGATAGTGACTGAAGTTTATCTTTGAATCGCAGATGATTCCACATCTGATTTTATGGACACTCTGTTCATATTTTCTAACAAATCTGGTGTCTAGTATAGAACCATAATTCCAAAATGAATACATCCTAAGGCGCCTCTTCAGTTCGATTGCGTGTAAAGAATACATAATTTCGTTCCTCGAAGTCGTAATCGAATTATGGATGATATAATTTATTTTGGAATTGTACTTATTTTCTAGAACTGCATAGCGTGATAACTGAAACACGGTAAGTCCGAATCCTGGGGGTTCAATTCCCAACTAACTTATGTGAAAGTAGTTGAAATCGTGCAAGCAGTTCTTTCGATTTCATAATCAGCTATCATTATCAAGAGTGTCAGTGGAAGTTATATCTCCACTTCGGTTTCCATGTTTTTTTTGTTCAGTGTTCGAACGAAGTGAGTATCAAAAACTGTATGCCCCAGAAATTTCCCCAATTCCCGTTCCATCTAGATACCTCTACAAAATCGGATTATTCGAATAGAAGTCATTATTAGTATATTTCATCGAATCATCAATTAATATTTTACATTTATCACAATGCTTCTATAAACTTGACACCTGAATATATGTATAAACGTAGTGGAATAAATACACTAATTTCATAGCTATGACCTGGTATTCCCATCAAGATCATCAGCTTATAATAAAAATATGCCCTATCACATTACATTATTATATATAAGCAGGATTTGGTGAGTGCGTTAGTCTCAACACTTTCACCAAAAGTTGGTAAGAACTTCAATCTCATGTGGATGAATCAATCGAAGAGTTTTTCTCCTGCAGTTGGAAAGTTTCAGAAGACGCTTCCGATGAGCTGAAGAGTTTGAAACTGTTTGAAAAAACACCTTTTATAGCAACATGAACTACAAAGTTGAAAATAATAAGGATAAATAATGTCTTTGACCAAAAACTCAATTTTGATGTGGAAAAATCGCGTGTTATACTCATTATTTATAATGATGAATAGCTAGCGATAGAAGATTTGAGACAACTGATATCAAGGACCCAACGCTTTTTGTAGTTAATTTTTTCGATTGTATTCTTACTATTTTTAGTCCATATTGCTACAAAAGCGTGCTTTCAACTATATATATATATATATATATATATATATATATATATATATATATATATATATATATTTATATATATATATATATATATATATATATATATATATATTTATATTTCTCAAATAAAGGTCTGATTCAGTCAATTCATATAATTTCTCCTAACTACGTTTCGACATGGTATTTATCATCATCAGGTTAAAACACTTAAAAAAGATATGGAGTTCGAGACATATTTAACTCCATAACTCCATATTTTTTATTTTAGTTTTTTAACCTGATGATGACAAATACCATGACGAAACGTAGTAAAGACAAATTATATGAATTGACAGAATCAGACCTTCATTCCGAGAAATTGAAGAAAATATATATGTGGTCAAGAAACTAAAGAAAAAAAGAAAAATATATATATATATATATATATATTTGTATATATATATATATATTATATACATATATATATATATATATATATATATTATATACATATATATATATATATATTATATATATATATATATATATATATATTATATACCATTATAACATTTTAATTGTCTGTCAGTTTGATTGTTTCTTCGAGCATCCCGCAAAAACAACTGTACCGATGGAAGGTTTGAAAGGTTATAATCAGATTTGAAAAAACTGGTATGTATTTTATCTTGCCACGATGACGGGAACCTGACATATAACAATAAAACCACATTTTTTCACATCCAAGTGCAACCAATGTAAGGTGAGCTCCCATTTCAGGTTTATCTTCCCTTTGTATATACAGGGCGTAACCAAATAAGTGGGAAAGTTTTCAGGGGGGATTCCTTGTCGAAAATCAAAGGGAGTCTTTCATGTAAACAAAAGCTCTTAGGCCTTTTCTTGAAAACTTTTTGGCACTTTCAAACATTTTGGAATTGGATTTTAATGCACACTCTTTGTACAATAGAGATTTTGGAAATATATCTTCTATCCCACTTCGCTCTTCATCAAACAACTTTACATTAATATCCATTGATACTATCGCAAGATACTACACAGGAAGGGAAACTGTATGCCCGCATGGACTGATACTCAGCCTATTTTCAATATGAATAATGAACTTGCTGGCCTAAAAAATGGAACTGTGTTCGGTTCACTTTTGTGCAATAGATAGTGAGGAAATTGCAAACAATTCCAATGAATGACGCCATTTTGAATTTCAGCCGTCATTTCGAATGATAACGAGTTTTCGAGATGCCTTCCCTTCTCAATTGAATTGTATAGACATAAACTACATTTCTGCCAAAGGGGATCTTCTTATCACAATTTGTAGGTTTTTTATACCTAGCACCTCCACTCGGGCCCGATTTCACCATAAGACAGATAAACGGCGTTTTCATAAACTGCGTTCTCACTAAACTCAGATTTTAATCTTGATAAACCTCGATCCAATTTCACCGACACAAACAGACGGAAGCTAAACCGAGTTTATTGAAACTTAGTTTGAGGACAGTCGAAAGCTGGCAACATTGTGAAATATGTACGTTTATGTCATTTTTGCATAGCTTTCGTTGTTTTGTAGAGAAGCCAAAGCCAAGTGACAATATAACCTAAAAATTGAAAACCGATAACTTTCGTGATTGGCTCATGTTTTGTGATATTTTTGTGGGTGTTCGGTGTTCAAAGTTTAGTTTTTGAAGGAACTTGATAAAAGTGACAATGTCTTGCTCAGATTACAGCTACGTTGCAATAGGCACTTTTGTAGAGCATGTAATCCTGAGTGAATCGCGTTCATTTAATATGTCTAAGGGCAAGTTATTGCCTTGGTCTATCATATTTCTATTTTTTCATAGCATATTTCATTGTTTTGATGTTTAAATTTTGTTTAATATGTAGAAAAAACAAATTTAGTAAGCCGAAACCTAGTCACAGAATCGTTATCGTCCAGACTATGAAAATGATCTTATCTTCCTCTTATCCAGCGAGATCGATGAGCGACGTACTCATCTCCACTATCACTGTCTTCAAAATCTAAAAAATACGCCTTTCTCATTTTTGCAAATTTCAATTTAAACCGTAAACAAATATATCATAACCACAAAACCAAAAACTATCTTAACCTTACCTTTCAAAACGAACTCAAACGTCGTTTAACTTCGTGACTGGCCAAATTCAGCCCGTTTTAAGCGGAAACGCAGTTTAGAACTGAACGCGGTTTATAGTTCCTGGTAAAATCCAATATGGCATGTATAAAGCTTAATCAAAGTTTAATTGAAACAAAACGCGTTTAAAGAGGTTGGTGAAATCGGACTCAACTGGTTTGATTTTGATATTTTGAGGATTTCATTTATTTTTTCCATTCAACTTATATCGTGACTAACCTGGCGTTTTGTGGATTATTTTGAATGTGCTCAATCATATATAAATCGGCATATACAAATCCCAATCCGTTATATAAAAAAAATTAGTTGGCCTTCAAAACGTGCGATTTTGTGACCGTTGCCGACGAACTAGGTTAGCGATAAAAGTCATATCGTCGCAAATCAGCTTTTGTCAAATAATTTTTGTTTTTTTCTCACTTATTGAAGTCTTGTTTTTTGATGGACTATCAAGAAGTAAGTGTAGATCCTCTATTTCTTATATGTTGTCATTCATTCGATCTTCGATAGGTGCTTGCACATTATTCATGGTTTGTGAATGAAATCGCGATCCTGAGCGATGTTAACTGGAAATTAAAAATACATTATGTCGTCTATTCCCCACTCATAACAAAAGTCAATTTGTTGAATTTGCTTACACACCAGGAATGGTGTTTCAATTCTTATTCACAACTAGAGTTGAATTGCAAAAAATGGTTGTCTATCGTTCATGGTTCATATGTGGCATGTATATTCTGTACTATTCTATGTATACTGAAAAATACATTGCTCTCATTTCGATAGATTATGCCGATAATTACATAGACTGACATTCTTGGAATAAGAGTTTCGCTTGACGGAGAGATAAAGTGACTGCCATAATTGGCCACGCTATGGGTTGAGATCGAATTGCATCATCATCAGATATAGTGGAATGATTTAGGAAGCATCGGCAGTGTGAACAGAGTAACGTTTCAATAGGCAATGAAGACCCGACCTCACTAATAGTTATGATTACTAATGCTCTCGTTGATGGCTGGAATATTCAGAGCAGCGTGGACACTATTCAGCAAAAATTGTAACCTTATGAATTTTAACGAATATTGAAACAATCACAAAATATTGTTTTCTCAATTGAAATTCGATTTCAAAGTAGCGATCAGATTGAAATCAATCAATCGAATCCATAATAAATATTGATTAATGAATATATTTTTCTTTTTGACAGAATCAATTTTTTTAATAATATCATTTGGAAAATTGTAAATATCTATAAACTATCATCATAACCAAAGATGTGGGTACGACTATTCATTTCAATCTATAATGTGGATAATAATAACAACAGTGGGAATTGATTTGGTTGAGAGTTCAATGGGTCCCATCAAGTAGAATGTTGTGAAATATTGGATTACATCAGAATATGTTCCCTTCGTTCATATAGTATTTTTTTAGAATTGACAGATTAGGCTTTCAGGCTATCCTCAATCTCATTATATGAAACGGGGACTTGATATAAATAGGATGGCAGTACTTTTCCCTACCATATTGATTAATATTAAAACTTCATTGGACATAATGGGGTGAAAGTTTCACGTCTACTTGAGTTTTCTGAAATATTCCTTCTACTATTGGATTTTCAGAAATATGGTATGGCAATTTTTTCAATTTTATAAAAAAATTTTTTTTCAATTATACGGTCACTGCAGAAGAAAATATATTGTAATTCCAATTGTACTTCTACAATCAATCTATTTCACTTACTTCGTTGATGTCATTCTGTTTCATCTTGCGGTAAAATTGTTACTTTCTCCATTATTATCCCAAAATCATATTGAATTCTTTGGAGGAACTATCTGAGGAAATGATTTTGCTCTCATAACACTGTTCGCCATTTTCGAAATATTTGAATTTTTTATCACAAAACTTTCAATTCGATTTTTCCCCAAAATATAAAAATACAATTTCTGAAAATATTTTAAATTAATATTTATTCAATATATAAATATATATATATATATATAAATATATATATAAATATATATATATATAGATATATATATATAAATATATGTATATATACACTGTGTCCGTAAAGTATGGAACAAATTCATTTTCAGCTAAACAGGTCATTTTAAGAAATAATCTTGAAACACGTCGATTTTTGATGTTAATTTACCGTATTTTAAAATAATAATCTAATATACAGGGTGAATTACGTTCGAGTAATGACGTCACCGTAATTTTTTTTAAATGGAACACCCCCATTTTGTCTCAATTTTCGGATTACTCTAGCTGAGCTGAATCCAAAAATGTATCACATGTTGATTGTATATATACACTGTGTCCGTAAAGTATGGAACAAATTCATTTTCAGCTAAACAGGTCATTTTAAGAAATAATCCTGAAACACGTCGATTTTTTATGTTAATTTACCGTATTTTAAAATAGTAATCTAATATACAGGGTGAATTACGTTCGAGTAATGACGTCACCGTCATTTTTTTTAAATGGAACACCCCCATTTTGTCTCAATTTTCGGATTACTCTAGCTGAGCTGATTCCAAAAATGTATCACATGTTGATTCCAATTGGTACAGGGTGGACAAAAATACAATAGTTTTGTGTGTGCTCATAAAGTAACGCGTAACATTCTTTATTAGGTAAATTAACAATATTATCAAAAATACTTATTGTCTAGCGGACAGAATATGCTAGAATACATGACTTTATGAATGTTCGAACTGCAGCCCTTGCTGTATTTGACAGTAACCCAAACGGTGTACAAATTCTTGTTGAACCTTGTGTATGGTTTCTTGCGTAATATTGTTTATTTCTGTTCGAATTTTCTCTTGTACATCTGCAATATTTGTTGGTTTCGTTTTATGAATAACATTCTCCAGATGGCCCCACAGAAAATAATCCAAAGGATTTAAATCTGGTGACCTCGCTGGCCATTCAGTGGGTCCACGTCTACCAATCCACCTGTTCGGAAAAATTTCATGTAGGTACCTTCTAACATCTACAGCATAATGTGGAGGTGCACCATCCTGTTGAAACCATAAACTTTCATCAAAACCTCCAGGATTACGTCTGCTGGGAAACAAATTACGTAAAGTAGGTACGAGATACCCCCTTAAAAACTCAAGGTACGTTGCCCCGTTTAAATTACCTTCGAAAAAGTAGGGTCCGATGATTCGATTTCGTACAATTCCAGCCCATACATTTACCTTTTGAGGGTATTGTGTATGATGCTCACGCATCCAGTGGGGGTTTTCTTTTGCCCAGTATCTACAATTCTGACGGTTAACCTCACCATTCAACATGAAAGTGGACTCATCAGAAAAAATAATGTTTTGTATCAAGAGAGGGTCTCGGTGACATTTATCCATCATTTCTTCGCAAAATTGGAGTCTTCTATCGGGATCATCTTCGTTTAATTCTTGCACAAGTTTGATTTTATAAGAATGCCATTTTCAAGCTTCAATAGTTTGTGTACCGTTGTTTTGCTAACACCGATATAGCGACTAACTTTACGAACAGAAGTGTGCGCATCTTCTTCAAAACTCAGTAAAACATCTAATGCTGTATCAGCATTTGCAGGGGGACGACCTGATTTGCGTACATTTTCAACATTACCAATTTCTCGAAATTTCGTTTCAATCTTACTGACTGTTGAACGCGTTATAGGTCTTTCTGGATATTTATCATTAAACAGATTGCACACTTCCATCTGAGTTCGCGATCTGTCTCCATACCCAATCATCATAAGTATTTCAATTATTTGTTTTACACTTAACTCCATTTCTACTTCCAATTAAATCTAAGCAATCATTCGAATATTCACGAATACCAAAAATATTGTAGTACTGAACTGTCACTGAACATCAATAAATTACTAAACAAATAATGACATTTCCCAAAAAAGTAGACGACTATGTTTTTTATAAATAGATAAGAAATATTTTTTATCATATTCTGTCTGCTAGACCACAAGTACCAAACATGTTTGGAAACAGCTCATTTTTATTACTCTAAACATGTAGCAAACTACGGGGTGTTACATTCAAACCAATTGCCGCTAGACAATAAGTATTTTTGATAATATTGTTAATTTACCTAATAAAGAATGTTACGCGTTACTTTATGAGCACACACAAAACTATTGTATTTTTGTCCACCCTGTACCAATTGGAATCAACATGTGATACATTTTTGGAATCAGCTCAGCTAGAGTAATCCGAAAATTGAAAGAAAATGGGGGTGTTCCATTCAAAAAAAATGACGGTGACGTCATTACTCGAACGTAATTCACCCTGTATATTAGATTATTATTTTAAAATACGGTAAATTAACATAAAAAATCGACGTGTTTCAGGATCATTTCTTAAAATGACCTGTTTACCTAAAAATGAATTTGTTCCATACTTTACGGACACACCTAATATTTTCACTCCTCTGCGGAAAATTCCAAATGTAATTGTTTTTATTTTAAATTTTCAGATGCTCATTCGTTTTTATATCTTGACACGACTATCCCGAATATTTCATTAGTTCTTTTGTTTGTGATTATATTGGAATTTTCAGATATCAAATTACTCTAATAGTTCAAGATATCTTGAATTTTCAGATCATAAGGTTTATCATTTGGAAAATGAGCTGTGTTTCCACAGAATATAAATCCAGTAAATGCACTCGTTTCACCTGTACGTAGTAACAGGAAATTTCCACGTGAGATTATCATTTTCATTGGAAAAAAAATTATAAACCAAAAACTATTTATTCTCAAACATGAAAACTGAAACGTTTTTTCCCAAACATTGTATACCATAGACTCATGATGTAATTGATATTCGAAAGTGATTTAATGAACGTTCACATTGCTCTACACACAATAATCTCTTTGTGAGCCATTCGACCCGTCCAGTTCTCCTCCAGAGGCAAGCTCATTTTTGTGGGTTATTGTTTTATTCCTCACTAGCTATGCCCGCGGTTTTGTCCTGTTCCAAAATCATAATTTTCAACCTTTTTTCGCATGTCTCTAACTTCGAAACTGACGGAACCCCCATACAATGTCCAGCGTGGCTTTAGCCAGGAAGTAGTTGTTTTCTGTTTGATATTACAAAAAATAACTAAATTTTTATCGTGGATTTTTCAATTCACAGAAAATTATTTCTATTCAATATTCAATCGAGAATATTTCCCTTTCCCCATACAAACTTCCGCCCTTTCAGGGGTTGAATTTACAAAAACACTAAAACATATTTTTTATTTGATCTCAAATACCAACTGGTTTGACAATAATTTTAAAACTGACGGTACTCCTATACGTTCAACCCCCATTCCACCACCGTTGGGGTTGAATTTTCAAAAACCCTGAAATGAATGCTGGAAATTCAGTGATTGCCGGTATATTCACATACATCCACCAATTTGATTAGCGCACGCCGATAAAACAGCCAAACAGAGTTCTTTTGTAAAAGCTTTCCAAAGAATGTGTCATGTAGGATCTATGATTTTGTTTCTGCTATCAATACGTAAATATTGTTGTAGGCAGCACCAGTAGAAACCTTGTGAAATAACGCATCAGATTTTTTATTAACGACGTGTCAAATGTCAAATATGTCAACTAGTCAATAACATTTGCGTTTGATGTTATATACTCCAATTGCGTTTCCAGTAATTTTTTCCAGGATCCAACTATACCAACGTATTATGAGGATATTTATAATTGAATATAATAAAATTGTAAGTAAATATGACAACCATTCGGAAAGATACTCCAAATTTTAAACAAAATTGTAAATGTTTTCAGTATATAGCAAAATCCTGTTTTCCATTCCATAGTTTGACATTCGAATCGTGAATGCTAGATATCGCCCACTTCGTGGTAATCCTGAATAATAAGTGATATTTGGAATAAATGAAATATAAATTGTTATCATCCGAAAAATGTATGTAGATTTAGGTGTGAAAATCAAAACTTGATTTGAACCCAAACTAAACAATTCCCCAAAGTTACCGTTTTGGGAAGCGAATACAGAAAACTCATTTTCATCAAAATGAATGGGGGCTGGTAATACTCAGGGATAATTTAACTTTTTATTAGTGGAGTATTTTGCTATATAATGAAGAAATTTACAATTTTCTTTCAAATTTGGAATGATTGTTATATTTACTTGGTTGGTTGGTTGGTTGGTTGAAGGCTGACGAGCCAGAGACAGGGTTGGCACTCAGCTTCCCTTGACACTGCGACCAGCTGGGGTCTATTGTATCACTCTGTCGTCAGTGGTTCCTCATTCAAAGAGGTTTGTGCCTTTAATTAGGTTAAGAAGCCTGTTGATAAGGTTCTTCGGATTCATGCCTGTTTCCGGGCTGATCTCTCCAAAGGCTCTGTGTCGCCTACTACTTAGGGCGTCACAGTCGAAGATAATATGAGAGGCTGTTTCCTCCTCTTTATCACACAGCCTACACTCCACGGTTTCCCTGCGTACTCCCATGGTGTTTAGGTGTTTTCTTAGGCCGCAGTGTCCAGTCAACAGACCTATTATTATACGAGCCTTCGTTCTGTTCAGGTTCAGAAGGTCAGCCGTCAGGGTCCGGTTTGGATGCCCTACCATGACTCTGCTGTGTATTTGCCCGACAGTTTGATCCCAATATTGTTGGTGTCTTCTTTTTATCCACTCGTCGATCAAGGTCCTGCATCGGTTTTTGCTGATCCCGTGTGCAGGTTCTGGCCCTGTGAATAGCGTTTCAGATGCTTGTCTAGCTAGCTGGTCCGCTTTGACGTTGCCTTCAATGCCTCTATGACCTGGCACCCACATCAAGGTGACCTTGTTGTGTTTTGCTTACAAGTTTATTGTGTTCAACTATCTATATCCCCCTAATACGATAGTATACTTCGAACCTGGAAAAAATGACTGAACACACAAAGAGAGAACATAACAACAAACGCAAATGTTATTGGCTCGTTAACATATTTGATATTTGACACGTCGGTAATGAAAAATCTGATTCGATATTTCACACGGTCTTCTGCCGGTGGTGCCTACAAATATATTTGCGTATTGATAGCAGAAATAAAATTATAGTTCCTACATGAAACATTCTTTGGGAAGCTTATACAATAAAACGCTGCTTGGGTGTTTTATCAAATGGTTGGATGTATGTGAAAGTACCGGCAATCGAACTAGATTTCCGGCTTTCCTTTCGAATAAATCAACACGTATTTCAGCGTTTTTGAAAATTCAACCCTAAAGGTGGTGAAATGGGGGTTGAACGTTTGTACGGGACTGCCTTAGTTTTGAAATTATGGTCATACAAATTGGTATTTCAGATCTTTGTTACAAATAAAAAATATATTCCAGTGTTTTTGTAAATTCAACCCCTGAAGGGGTGAAAGTTTATATGGGGAAAGGAAAACATTCTCAATTGAATATTGAATAGAAATATTTTTCTGTGAATTGAAAAATCCACAATAAAAATGAAGTTTTTTTTTGTAATATTAAACAGAAAACAACTACTTCCCCCAGCTAAAGCCACGCTAGACTTCTAATGGAGGATATTTGAACGTGCACATTTTGAAAAGACGTCATAATTGCGCCAGTTATTACGTGATCGACATTTTTTTTGAATAGCTCGTATTTAATAGTTTTATTTGAAAGAAGATATTCCTCTGCATACAATACGTTAGACTTTATTCATGATACATGAGGAAATTGCCAAAAAGGAATCAATTGAATGTTAAAAGCACGCCCTACTTATGGTATGACCCTGGTAGTTCCAGAAAATCTGGCCGATCGAGTAACATAATGTTTTTCAAATGTTAGTACTCATAGAAAACATAAGAAAAATCATTTTGTGCCAGGGCAAAATTTATGCACAGGTATATTTTTTTTCGGAAAATTCATCATAAAGATGCACTTCATTTGCTTATATCACTATCGTGTCAAATTGATTGAGCGGTTTAAGGCGCCAGTTTGAACTCTGGTTTACGGAAGGAAGCTGGGGCTCGTACCCTAAACCTAATAAGGTTTTTTTTCATTTTTCCCATCGAAATTTAGACAAGATTTGTTTTGGGTGTCCCAAAACAAATCACTTGGGCGTCCATTTCAAAATCTGACGCCTAAAACCGCTTGGCCAATCTGACTTGATAGTGATTCAAGCAAATGAAGTGCATATTAATGATGGTTGATAGACCAAAAAGTATTCAAAAAAAGGTCATACAAAACTTGTGCATAAAATTTGACCAGGCACTAAATGTTTTATTTTTATTTTTGCTGTGACTTCTACCATTTCAAAAACATTCTATCACTCGATCGGACAGGTTTTCTGAATCTACCAGAGTCATATCATAGTAGTGCGTGCTTTCAACATTCATTTGATTTTTTTCTCGGTAATTTCGTCATGTATCATGCATAAAATTTAATGAATTGAATGCAGAGAAATATCTTCCTTCAAATGACACTACCAAATACGAAGGTTGTTATCTGAAATAATGTCGATGACGTCATAACTGCCACAATTATGACGTCACCCAGAAGAATTATATGTCAAAACGTGCGTGTTCAAATATTAAAATTGACGAGTATGAGCGATTTTACATTTCTGGCCCGGTAAAGACTTTAGGCGAATTTATTCCAACCTCTACGTGCTCACTGTAATATCTGTAACCTTTGGAGAACAATTCACATGATGGCGTATGGGAAAGAAAAACAATCCGTTTTTCGGAAAATAAGAAATTATCTTCAGAAGTACCCAAATTCATATATAATTCCTACTGTTTTCATGTCTTATCCTTCTAATGAGATGATCCTCATCAGTATGTTTTTATCCATCATTATCCATCAATTCGAACATCAGACACACCTGAAAAAAAATCCTTCTCAAGGAAATTGTAGTTATCATGGCTCATCATGACTTCAACATGAAGCATCATTTTTCATCCGATTTGTTTTTTTTAAAGAAATATTGAAAGCTTTTTGTAGCAGACGATGTAGATTCACAGTTTTAGCCCATTTCCTCTATCGACAGCATAAGCCAGTGAGATGTTGAGGGCCCCACTTATGAAAGACCAGTTAATCAAACAACTCAATCTCGAAGTTATGTTATAACGGCAACGTGGCCTCGAGAACGGCATAAATTCTCATCAAAGGAACACCGAAGGCTCCCTAATGTCACGGCCAGTGGCGTATTATGACTAAAAGGAGATAAGTAGATTCTTTATGGCAGAGTCCTTATCATGTGTGCTTTCCCTATTCCCTATCCGCCTCTTTCCTCCCGCCCATTGGTTGTTAGCACAAATCAGGTCAAACACGAGTTATTGAATCACTTTGAGAAAAACACATCCAGGCCCAGATTGATACGAAATGATTTCATAATCTGTATATATAGATATACATATTGTAACGTAAATAAACTTAACTTGGTTTTAATAATTTATTTCACACTTAAATCTACAACTTAATTTATATTACGCCACTCTATAGCTCGATCGTATAGGCTCGTTCAGACCGTCCGTGAGACTTGAGGGCTGTCTATTTATCTCCGTTACAGAATTCCCGATCTTTCGAATTCCGGCAGTTGGCGACGGCATGTTCCAATTGTTTCCAATATTGACCGTTGTTTTACGTGGAAGAGCGACTGGATGGTTCTCGAATATCTCCGGGGATGATCTCATCGCTGTCGATGGCAACGTGTGAGGCGACAGGTCCGGCCTAGGTTCGTTACATGGCCCCCTTCTTAAAGGCATTTCGTCCCGAAATTTCATCCTTGGAGTGTGACGATATCTGCATGACTCCCCATATCTGCACCGTGAAGTTCGATGGAAGTAACACTCCACGGTCTTCATGATCGGTCGTGGAAGAGGGTTACAGCAAACCAAAATCTTGACGCCGCTGGATCTGAATATCGCCTCCAGCATACTTCTTATGACTCTCCAGTCCAACCCATCAATACCACAGGACAATTTTGGAATTGCTAGATCCACCAGGTTCTGGTCCACCATAGTATCTCTTAGTTTGGTGAGACTCTTCCAGACATCTTCATAGGACGGTTTATCTTGGGAATGCCTCTTGGTAACTAGGTAGTAGATGTTTCTCTGGCCTTTCTTCAACTGTAGCACCCCACCAACTTCTGGATTCTGCTCCCGCAGTGTTTGGAGTTGACCAAATTTCTTGGAGAACACTACGGCGATGCCCCTGGACATTCGAAGGTCTTCTGCCACACAGTGCGCTAGTGCGTAGTCAGCAGGCACCTCGAAAAGGTCGCGTGACTCCTCTCTAGTAACCCCATGTAGAACTTTCTGCCCGTTTGAATACAAGGACATAAACTTCTCGAACGTCATATCATCCTCCGGTGGCTTGAGGGTGCGAACTTGGTCATGGTTTCCAGCGTAAGGGGCCAACCTGTTGAAATGGACGACCCTTGGTTTCCCTCGGGGTGGCTTATGGATTCGATACACAAGGTCGTTTATCCTTTTCACGATTTTATACGGGCCTTCCCACGAGTTCCGCAACTTTGGTGATAGTCCACGACGACGTTTGGGGTTGTACAGCCAAACCAGGTCATCAACCTCAAATCCTCCAGTGTCGGCCTTGATGTCATAGGTCTTCTTCATTTTATCGCTGGCACTCTGGATGTTCAACCGGACTCGTCTCGTAGATGTCGTCCATTCTCTGCCGAAGTTTGCTGACGTAGTCATCTCCGCAGTGTCTTGTCCTGGCGGTATCCCAAACTTCAGGTCACAAGGCAGTCGCAGTTCTCGGCCCATTATAATACTAGCAGGAGTTTGACCGGTTGACTCGTGTACTGCGGATCGATAGGCCATCAGGAACAAATGAAGATACTGGTCCCAGTCTCTTTGATGGTCAGAGACAACCTTGGACAAGTGGCGGTTGATCGTCCTGTTCATCCGTTCCACCATTCCATCGGACTGCGGATGTAGGGCCGTGGTTCTTGTCTTGCGGATGTTCAGCAGTAGACATATTTCTTGGAAAAGGTTGAATTCGAAATTTCTGCCTTGATCCGAGTGCAGCTCCATTGGAATACCGAATCGACATATCCACTCTTTCACCAAGACGTCGGCGACGGTGATGCGCGTCCTGGTTGGCAGGGCATAGGCTTCCGCCCACTTACTGAAGTAGTCCATTGCCACAAGGATGTATTTATTCCCGTGGTCGGATACGGGAAACGGGCCGGCGATGTCAATGGCGATTCTCTCGAACGGGCTGCCTACGTTGTACTGACGCATCGGGGCCTTGGGTCGTATTCGAGGTCCATTGCTAGCAGCGCATACAGCGCATACAGCGCACTTCCTGCACCAGTCCTGGACGTCAGCTTGACAATTGGCCCAGTAAAACCGTTGCCTCACTTTCTGCAGGGTCTTCGTCACTCCCAGATGTCCTCCGGCGACTCCATCATGGATTTCCCGCAGCACTTCCTCTCTTCTGTTCCTGGGAACAATTATTTGGCGTCTGTCTTCCCCACCAATATCGGCCTCCAGCACACGTTTCAGGATCCCATTGTCCAGAATAAGAGAGTTCCATTGTGCCCAATAGGACTTAACAGCCGGCGAGTAACCTGCGACTTCCTGCCGTGATGGTCTTCGATTGCCCTTCTTCCAGCTGACGACTAAGCCAAGGTCGGGGTCTCTCTCTTGGTCTTTCCGGATCTTGCTGTCATTCCAGTTGTCATCCATTGCCGCGGTTCTACAAAGTGTTGCTTCTTTCTCTTCTGCTCGTCGGCAATGTGAGCAATCATCTGGACATGGTCTTCGCGACAAGGCATCTGCATTCTTATGGCTAGTTCCGGCTCGATGTTCGATTTCGAAATCGAATCCTGGAGTCTCTCGATCCAACGTGCTACTTGACCCTCAGGATTTCTGAACTGTAAGAGCCATTTGAGAGCTGCATGGTCAGTTCTCAACAGAAATCTTCTTCCATACACGTACTTGTAGAAGTGTTCCACTCCCTTTACAACAGCTAACAGCTCTCGCCTGGTGACACAGTAATTGCGCTCTGGTTTGCTAAGCGTCTTGCTGAAATAACCAATGACCTTCTCCTGTCCCTCCTGGATCTGAGATAGGACAGCTCCAAGTCCCACGTTGCTGGCGTTCGTATCCAAAATGAATTTCCCTTTGGGTAGGGGATAGCTCAGTACAGGTGCGTTGATCAAAGCTCCTTTCAGTTTCCTGAATGAGTCTTGACATTCTTCGGACCACTGGAACTTTGTTTGGCCCTCCGTGAGCCTGGTCAGTGGTTTAGCGATGTTAGCGAATCCCAGCACATATCGGCGATAGTATGTGCATAAACCAAGGAAACTTCGAAGTTGGTGAATGTCTTTTGGGATGGGCCAATCCTTAACAGCTTTGATCTTCTGGTCATCCACTGCTACTCCTTCCCCAGAGACAACGAGGCCGAGGTATCGTACTTCTTTTTGGAACAGATGGCATTTCTTAGGCTCAGCTTCAATCCGGAGTTCCTCAGTCGCAGGAATACTTCCTCCAAGACTAGACTTTCCGTGGTCCTCGAACGATCTGCCGACCACAATTATGTCGTCGAGATACACTAGACACGTGTTCCATGAGAGTCCCTTCAGCACTGTCTCCATCAATCTTTCGAATGTGGCGGGAGCATTACAGAGCCCGAATGGCATAACGGTGAACTGCCACAATCCTGAGCCGATGGTAAAAGCAGTCTTTTCTCGATCTTCCTGAGCCAGTTCTACTTGCCAATATCCACTCTTCAGATCAAGGGTCGAGAAAATCGTGGAACCAGCCAACGTGTCTAGGGTGTCATCTATTCTCGGGAGAGGGTAACTGTCCTTCTTCGTGACATTATTAAGTTGGCGATAGTCTACACAAAAGCGTGTCGATCCATCCTTTTTCTTCACCAGTACGACTGGAGAGGACCAGGGACTGTCAGATGGTTCGATATCTCCTTTTTCCCATATCGCTGACTATTTTGTCAGCCTCTTCCTTCTTGGCAAGAGGAAGTCTTCTTGCTGATTGCCGGATCGGCCGAGCACCTCCAGTATCAATTTTGTGCTGGACCACATTAGTTCGACCCCCTTTTCCTTGTCCGGTATCGAAGATGTCTTGGTACTTTTTGACTAAATCTCTTAGTTTGGGCTGTTGAGCTGGTTTTATGTCTTTGGAAGAGATGGCAACTAATTTTTCTAGTTCTGTGGGCAAGTTGTTGGGTTGGCTAATCGTACCTCGTACGCCCTGGATCACAGATGAAACTGACGAGCAGTGCCCCAAAATTGTTCCTTTCTTCAAGGTCACTGGGAAATAATTGACATTCATGACCCTTACCGGCACAAATTTGTCAGCACGCAACAAGGTCTTCCCTAGTGCAATCCTCGTCCAATTTTCTCATCATGAAGTTTGGGCTCGAACATCACCACGTCTCCACTGCTCGCACTCCCGTCCAGGCGAGCCTCCAGAATGGTTTCAGCCCTCTCAGGTACGCTTACATCTTCAGCCAACAGCACACGGATCAACTCCTCACTCCTCCCATGAAGCACCAGCTCTTCTCGGTTGACACGTAGGACGCCGTCTTTGAAATCCAATTCAAACCCTCTGGAATTCATGATGTCCATTCCGATGATTGCATCGTCTTCGATGTCCGCTACAAGTGCCTGATGTTTCACTTTAGTGCTGCCCAAAATTATTTCAATCGGTAGCTCGCCATATACAGTAGCTGGCTCCCATGTTGCTGTGCGTAGCTTCCAAGTTGTCGGTTCAATCCGTTCCGATGTTCTGGCAAAGGAAGGCCCGAGAATTGTCCTAGTCGCACCTGTATCTAGCAGCATGGTGCAAGGCTCGTTATTGATGAGACCGTCTACGAAGACACCTTTGTTCTGTCGTTGAAGGAAAGCGACATATGCGTTGTTAACCAGCAGCGGTAAGTCTTTATCAATGACACATGCCGACGATTGCCCCTTTCGGCCTTTTTAGTTTTCCTGCATCGGAGTCGATGAATGTTGGACATTTGCTACGCACATGTCCAATTTTGCCACAATTCCGGCATCTTATCTGTCTTTTCTCAGGCAACACTTCCTTAATCACTTTCCTTATGGCAGCTTCCAAATTAGCAGGCTCCTGTGAGTCTTCCTCAATCATTCGGACTTTACTCTGGCTTTTGCAAGATTGTTTCGCTGCCTCGAATTCCAAAGCGCGTGCCAGTGCGTCTACGAGATGTGTTGGACGGGCTAGTGTCAACGCTTGTCTGGTTTCTTGGTCACGGAGTCCATCCAGGAATGCTTGAACCGCTAGTCGCTCCATTACATTTTCTGGTGTGGATGGATATGCGAGACGAACCAAGCGTGCAATGTCAGCTTCGAATTCTTGTAAGGATTCGCCCGATTTCTGGCAGCGATTTTTAAGTTGGGAGTGGTATACGAGTTCCAAATGGGCCTGGCCATATCGTAATTCTAGATGTTTAATCAGCTGATCATAGTCCTCCTGTTCTGGGGCGGTAAGAGTTTGTAGAATATTCGTCGCTTCTCCACGTAATGCAAGTGTCAGTGCTACAGCTCTTTCCCCTGCATTCCATCCGTTTGCTTTGGCCGCTGCTTCAAACTGCCGGCGGTAATTTGCCCATGGAGTTTTTCCGTCGAACTGAGGCGGCTTCATGGAAAGCATCCCCATTTCTGAAATGACCTTGACATCTTTTATACCCTCTTGAACTTTATCCACGTTCACACTCAAGTCCAGCATTGCATTTTCGTTAACCATCTCTGTGGAGGACGCACTATTAATTTGTTTTTCCAGCTTACTGATCGTTTCCTTTATTTTGTCCATTTCTGCCTCGATTCCGTCTTTGATTTCATCGCTGATTATTTCCTTCATCTTGTCCATCTCTGCCTTTTTTCCAGACGATTCGCCACACCACAGAGTTCTTTTTTTAAGCCTTCTGTGTTTTCTAGGAGCTTATCTTCCAGGCTTCTTGAATTTTCTAGAAGCTTATCTTCCAGGCTTTTGAATTTTCTTGAAGCTTCTCTTCCAGATTTATAGAATTTTCTTGAAGCTTCTCTTCCAGGCTTCTTGAATTTTCTTGAAGCTTCTCTTCCAGATTTGTAGAATTTTCTTGAAGCTTCTCTTCCAGATTTCTAGAATTTTCTTGAAGCTCCTCTTCCAGATTTCTAGACTTTTCTTCCAGGCTTCTTGAATTTTCTAGAAGCTTCTCTTCCAGATTTCTAGAATTTTCTTGAAGCTTCTCTTCCAGATTTCTAGAATTTTGTTGCAGCTCTTCTTTCAAGGATTCTATTATCGGACTCAAATCACCTCCGGGAACTTCGAATAAAAATATTTCGGGGTCCCCACCTTCTTGTATAAGTCCTTCTGCAAGTCTTTCCTGGAGTACTTGCTTTTTACCCGTTGTTTCCAGTTCCCTTTCCTCCAATTCCTGTTTCAATTCCGCTACCTTCTAATCCGCAAGGCGCACTTTTCTTGAACACATTTTGTCGTTGACGAGGTATCAGTCTGTTTCACACGAAAAGTTTATCAGTTTGTTAAAAATTCACTTCGCGAATTCTTTTCCACGGGCCACCAGTCTATTGTCTGTTTCACGCGAAGAGTGTATCAGTTTATATTCCCACGCACAATTGTCCACTTCGCGAAAACCGGGCCACTGTCTATTTTCTGTTTCACGCGAACAGTGTATCAGTTTATATTCCCACGCACAATTGTCCACTTCGCGAAAACCGGGCCACTGTCTATTATTTTGGGCGTACAAAAAGGTCTATCAATTTATTTTTCTGACTATCCACTCCACGATCACTTGTTTATTTTCAAAATCTCGCTTCCGACACCAATTGTAACGTAAATAAACTTAACTTGGTTTTAATAATTTATTTCACACTTAAATCTACAACTTAATTTATATTACGCCACTCTATAGCTCGATCGTATAGGCTCGTTCAGACCGTCCGTGAGACTTGAGGGCTGTTTATTTATCTCCGTTACAGAATTCCCGATCTTTCGAATTCCGGCAGTTGGCGACGGCATGTTCCAATTGTTTCCAATATTGACCGTTGTTTTACGTGGAAGAGCGACTGGATGGTTCTCGAATATCTCCGGGGATGATCTCATCGCTGTCGATGGCAACGTGTGAGGCGACAGGTCCGGCCTAGGTTCGTTACAATATATAAGAATTGATGTTGGTATATACAGGGTGTTATGTAACGTGGCCAAACGTGAAAGGGTGATTCTTTCAGTAATTCTTAAACGAAAAGTTCATATAAACATGGGTCCGGTAATGCTTCGTTTTCCAGTTACAGGGGTGTCAACATTTTTAAAAGAAATAGTTTTTTCCTAAATATCTTAATAATCCTTTGGCCGATTTTGTTAAAATTTAGCAGTGTTATTTGGAGAAGCCAGGGGCTAATTTAGCCCTAACTAGATTGGAAATATCATGTCCAGTGGCGTCCCGGAAGGCACTTCTAACCAATATTTTTGACAAAAAAAAATGTGAGCCACTGATTTTTTTGCAATTTTTGTATTGATTTCGCATTAAGCTACTAAAACTACAACTTTCTCTTTAGCATTCATTCATATCTTGCTTTGTTTTTGAAAAAAAAAATCACTTTGTTGTTATGTGCTAACGCCGGAAATTGAAAAAAAAACATGAAACAAGAAGAACCCTTTATTAAAACCACACTCAAACAAATGGTACGCAATTTTTTTCAGTGAGAAAACATTCAACAATAAGTAACACAAAACTTACAATAGTTGCTCAAAATGTCCTCCTTCAACTTCAATGCAAGCATTACCTCGTCTTAACATCGATTGCCGAACACGTTGAAATATCTGATCACATGAATCCTGTATCCGTTGGATCAATTCTTCTTGAGCGTTGACTGGAGTTTCATGAACAAGGGACTCTAAATGTCCCCAAAGAAATAAATCTGAAGGATTCAAATCCGGTGACCTGGATGGCCATGATTGTGGACCTGCGCGACCGATCCAGTTTTCTCCATAAGCTGCATCCAGAAATTGACGTGCTACTATGCTAAAGTGAGGTGGGGCCCCATCGTGCATGGACCACATTGCTCCTCTTACTGCCAGTGGGACATTTTCCAATAGTACAGATAACACAAATTTCAAAAACGATACTCTCGACCATTTAATCTCGGGGGTAAAAAGTTAGGTTCAATGAGATAATCACCCACAATACCAACCCAAACATTCACGGAAAACTGTTATTGATAATGATGTTCTATAACCGCATGGGGATTTTCTTCAGCGCAGATATGATTGTTATAAAAGTTCATAATTGAATTTCGGGAAAAGCACGCTTCATCGGTAAACAATATACGGGATAGAAATGTCGGAGAAGCTGCCTGTTGTTGCAAAAGCCAAGTAGAATGAACAACTCGCTTGAGAAAATCCTCAGGTAATAACGCTTGCACACGTTGTATGTGGTAGGGATACAGTATATAGTCCCTTAAAAAATTCCATACAGTAAAGTGAGAAATCTTAAATTGTTGTGCAATTTTGCGTGTACTCGTATCGGGCCTAGGCTCAACTTCATGTATAACTGCTTCCTCCAGCTCCACTGTTCTTACTGTTGCAGGTCTCCCAATAAGAGCAGCCGACCATTGGAAGGTGCCTGATTTGCACAGTCTTTCGTGTATTCTTAAAATGTTCGTCTATTTGGTACAATGCGATGAGGATATCTTTCTTGATGAATGCGTCTAGCCGATCTGGAATTGCCTTGGGCCATTCCATAGACAAAATGCATATCGGCCATTTCTGAGTTTGTGAACCGAACCATTTTTTAATACCAGTAACGAATTTTATAACCTAAAACTATTGAAAACACTTCAGATAATTACTATCAAATAATTACGTATGCACTGTTTCAAGTTATGTCAAAGTCAAATTTGTTTGAAAAATTGTTCTTCCTTCCATAACACTCTGAAATTACCTTCAAAACACTGCAGTAATAATTAACGTTCTTTGTTTCATCAAAAAGATAACTTACGTGTAATTTTAATTGTTCAATCATAAATAAAAATCTCGTTATTTCATATCCATGGACAACAATAAAATAATTTTTCAATAATTAATATTTTTTTTTATTGCTTGCATTACTCTTGATAACAATATCTAAGACTGAAATAGACCATTTTGATATTGATATGGAAAAAAATTACAGGTACACCCCAGTTTTTGATGGTTTGGTAGTTCAAATGTTTTATTATGTTCTCCCAGGGACATGCATTGAACTGACTTTTATGTTTTTTTCAAAAACAAAGCAAGATACTAAAAAAATTCTGGAGATAAGAATGCGAAAAAAATACAAAAACTGCAAAAACTCAGTGGCGCACATTTTTTTGGTGAAAAATATTGGTTAAGGTGCCTTCCGGGACGCCACTGGACATGATGATTTCAATCTAGTTGGGGCTAAATTAGCTCCTCACTATCCCAAATAACACTGCCAGATTTCAACAGAAGCGGCTAAAGGATTATTAAGATATTTAGGAAAAAACGTTTTTTTTCAAGATACAGAAAACAAAGCATTATCGGACCTTTGGTTATGAAAACTTTTCGTCTTAGAATCACCCAAAAAATCACCCAGTCGAGTTTGGCCACGTACTTACATAATTATGTATGAGATTGATAAATGAGATTGATCAACTCCGACACCGTTCGACCTATCACCATTTAGAAGGTTTTTATACTATCCATTTTATTTTAACTTGCCATAAAATTCTATACCGTTCAACCGATCTCCATGAAAATTGGTATACACAGATATTTGAACAGGGGTCCATTTTGCTATAACTTGCATAACGGGATGATGGGATAACGGAAAATAGGTTGACGGGACAACGGGATGAAACGGGTTAACGGGATAATGGAAAACGAATTCAGGGAATACCGGGACAGCGGTGAACGGGATAACGTAAATGGGTTAACGGGATAGTGGGAAATCGAATAACTGGATTACGAGATAACGGGTAGCTGGCAAAATCCCAGGCATAACACAAAAAAACCTTGGAAAAAAAAACAAATTCTAAGCAGACGAAGTTTCGGGTACCAGCCAGTAATCTATAGAAATGTATCAAAATCAATCATTGAAATAACTGCGTGTTTCAGGCGATAACAATATAATTATAGAAAAACTGTAAAATAAAATGATTATATGCTATGACGCTCAAGTACGATATAATTGTCGTCAAAACAGAACCTTACAAATGAAAAAGAACTCTTTTATCTTCTTCTTCTGTGCACATGTTGTGCTGTATCCCGAGAACGTAGGCCTCTTCACTTGGGCACATTGTGCGCCCACGTGATCCGAGAATCAGCTGGGCATGCCCATTTCTCTGACGAAACTCAGCAGTTCCCTCAGCTGAATCTTTTTGACATCTTCTGGGTTCAGAATTATGCTACCCAGGTGGATCTCCCTCTGGTGCACCAGAGCGGGGCACTCAGTAAGGATGTGCGACGATGTCTCGTCATCTGCACAAGGGATCTTCTGTGATCCTGATGAGTTCCATGGGCCTGTTTCCCGTTAGGAGCCCAGTCACAGTCCTGGAATCCCGTCTGTTGAGTGACAGGATCTCTCTTGACAGTTTCTTCGACATTCCCGTCATTGGGAGCTTCGATTGCCTCATGCATGGCGTCTCCTGCCATGTTTTGGACAATTGCTTCTGCAGCAGTCCCTCTATGTTTGACATGGCCATGCTATTGGGTATATCCAAAATTGGTTGCGGTCCGACCGGAGTCTTTCCCGATCTAATCTTGGCACCTCTGTCTGCCTCTTCGTTCTCAGGAACATCTGTGTATCCTGGTACCCATATGAGGCTAACTTTCTTTGTTTTTTGCAAACTTTCTATGACGTTTCAACACTCGGACACCAATTTGGATGTGATTTTGTTTGGTCCTAACGCTATGATTGCTGCCTTGCTGTCCGAGTGGACGGAAATAGGTCCTCGACTTCTGTTGTCGAGGCTTCCCTGAACGCAGGTGAGTATAGCCTATACTTCGGCCTGGAACACTGGGGCCCAGAAGAACTGAGATTTCTCTCTTTGTACCTCCCTTGTATATTCCTGCGCCGGACATCCCCCCATGTCTCGATCCATCTGTATACCAGGTTGATCTGTAGACAGGGGGTCTGCCAAGCGCAGCGTCTTTCTTTTCATCCCTCGTGGGAATTATGATTTTTGGTCCCTTTTTTGAATTCTGAACCAGCGGGATGGTATCTCTCTCCATTTGTAGGATTGTACAGCCCTCCTTTGCCTTGTTCCAAATATTGGAGTGTCCTTGATCTGCATCCGTGCAAATCCATTGGCCTGTACTTCGGAGTCTGTAGGCAGTACGCAAGGCTTCATGTTCAATTACTAGGTGCAGAGGTGGCAGTCTTAGCAGAACTTCTAGAGCTCGGGTGTCGTCCTCATAGCACCTGTCATTCCTAGGCAAGCCAGTCTTTGTACTTTATCTAGTTCATTTTTGGACTTGCTTCTTGTGGTGCCAGTCCACCAAACGATGGACCCGTCCGTTAGCGTCGGGCGAATTATCGCCGTATATATCCAATGTAGGGTTTTTGGTGTTAAGCCGAAGGCTCTCTTGCTTGCCCAGTAGGAGCAGATAGCCTCCTTGGTGCGATTTTCCATCTGCTCGTTCCAGGTCAGCTTGGAGTCTATAATGACTACAAGGTGTTTCATCGATCCTTTGTACGGAAACTGTCTTCCTGAGATACATATATCTGGATGAATTCCTATTTTGCGTTTCTTGGTGGAAAGTACCAAGTCCGCTTTTTCTAAATTGACTCCTTACCCACCGGTAGAACACCACTGTTCCACTCTGCTAAGAGCTTTCATGATGATAACTCCCAGCAGGTTTACCGGTTGGTCTTGAGCCAGCAAGACCAAGCCGTCTGCATATGCTTGTGTGTACAGCCCTGACTCATTTAGCTCCGTGAGAAGCTCATTAACCACCAGGCACAGGGGTGACAGAACTCCTCACTGTGGACACCCTCTTGATACCTTGGCAGCGACGGTTGTCCTGTTTAGTTCTGTCGTTACCACTTGCTGCGATAGCATGGCCGCGATCCACCTGAACAGGGTTGGATCGACCCCATGCCGCGCAGTGGCGTGGCAGATAGACTCAAATGACGTGTTGTCAAATGCTCCTTCTATATCAATGAAGACCCCAGTTGAGGATTGTCCACTAGTCAGTACTCTCTCTATCCTGAGTGTCAGATGGTGGAGAGCTGTGTCTGTGGTCGCTCCTGTTTGGTAGGCATACTGTTGCTTGTGCATAGGATTACTCTGCAGCGATTGTTCTCTGATTAAAAAAACTCTTCAATTGATATAATAACGAACTTTAAATAACCAACCAATAAAACTAACAACACACGCGGAAAATCTTAGTGTTTATCAAAAAAAAAATTATCGTGATACTCAAGGATCCATTCTGTTTGAGTGTGAATATTGAATATTAGTTCAATTGAGAATAACGTGTATGATATATTATCTAGCTTCAATTGAAGATGTAGAAATGTTCATGAGTATACTGAAAATCCGGTAAAATGAGCCCCTTTTTTCAAAAGAGAACATTCGATAGAAAAAGTTTTTAGCTACTCCATCCGAAACTACACCAAGAATTCCAGATGAATTCTGGTAAAGATACATTCTTCACTTGTGCGGGGCCTGATATTTTCATAGATTTTTCTTTCACTGTGACTGACAATTTCATCAATACCGCAATGGGAAACATTGTCGATTGAACATTAATTTTTTTCTCCCCAAAATTGAAGAATTTATGATAGAAATAGAAATATTTTCTGTAATATCTACCAGAAAACAATTACTCCTCAAGCTGAAACTGGACATTCAACCGCACCTGCACTTTTATTCGGATAGTCATTTGATTGTTCAATCAAGTCTCAATTGAAAATTCATAGGCCGTTTTCCCACCGAAAGCAACACGCAAACACGCCATTGCAATGCGACTGCAACTTCAGTTGAGTTGCTCTTGTGTACTTACTGAAATCAGCTATTTTGGTAATCGTGAACAAAATGTTGTCTTCGTCTTATGAAAATCTAGCCGCTGCACACTTGCTAGTGGAAAAAACATACCGAAAATTTGGGTCTTTCTATATTGTAACGTAAATAAACTTAACTTGGTTTTAATAATTTATTTCACACTTAAATCTACAACTTAATTTATATTACGCCACTGTATAGCTCGATCGTATGGGCTCGTTCAGACTGTCCGTGCCATCTTGAGGGCTGTCTATTTATCTCCGTTACAGAATTCCCGATCTTTCGAATTCTGGCAGTTGGCGACCAACATGTTCCAATTGTTTCCAATATTGACCGTTGTTTTCCAAGGCAGAGCGACTGGATTGTTCTCGAATATCTCCGGGGATGACCTCATCGTTGTCGATGGCAACGCATGAGGCGACAGGTCCGGCCTAGGTTCGTTACATTGCCCCCTTCTTAAAGACATTTCGTCCCGAAATTTCATCCTTGGAGTGTGACGATATCTGCATGACTCCCCATATCTGCACCGTGAAGTTCGATGGAAGTAACACTCCACGGTCTTTATGATCGGTCGTGGAAGAGGGTTACAGCAAACCAAAATCTTGACACCGCTGGATCTGAATATCTCCTCCAGCATACTTCTTATGACTCTCCAGTCCAACCCATCAATACCACCGGACAATTTTGGAATTGCTAGATCCACCAGATTTTGGTCCACCATAGTATCTCTTAGTTTGGTGAGACTCTTCCAGACATCTTCATAGGACGGTTTATCTTGGGAATGCCTCTTGGTAACTAGGTAGAAGATGTTTCTCTGGCCTTTCTTCAACTGTAGCACCCCACCAACTTCTGGATTCTGCTCCCGCAGTGTTTGGAGTTGACCAAATTTCTTGGAGAACACTACGGCGATGCCCCTGGACATTCGAAGATCTTCTGCCACACAGTGCGCTAGTGCATAGTCAGCAGGCACTTCGAAAAGGTCTCGTGACTCCTCTCTAGTAACCCCATGTAGAACTTTCTGCCCGTTTGAATACAAGGACATGAACTTCTCGAACGTCATATCATCCTCCGGTGGCTTGAGGGTGCGAACTTGGTCATGGTTTCCAGCGTAAGGGGCCAACCTGTTGAAATGGACGACCCTTGGTTTCCCTCGGGGTGGCTTATGGATTCGGTACACAAGGTCGTTTATCCTTTTCACGATTTTATACGGGCCTTCCCACGAGTTCCGCAACTTTGGTGATAGTCCACGACGACATTTTGGGTTGTACAGCCAAACCAGGTCATCAACCTTAAATCCTCCAGCGTCGGCCTTGATGTCATAGGTCTTCTTCATTATATCGCTGGCACTCTGGATGTTCAACCGGACTCGTTCGTGTATGTCGTCCCTTCTCTGCCGAAGTTTGCTGACGTAGTCCTCTCCCGCAGTGTCTTGTCCTGGCGGTATCCCAAACTTCAGGTCACAAGGCAGTCGCAGTTCTCGGCCCATTATAATACTAGCAGGAGTTTGACCGGTTGACTCGTGTACTGCGGATCGATAGGCAATCAGGAACAAATGAAGATACTGGTCCCAGTCTCTTTGATGGTCAGAGACAACCTTGGACAAGTGGCGGTTGATCGTCCTGTTCATCCGTTCCACCATTCCATCGGACTGCGGATGTAGGGCCGTGGTTCTTGTCTTGCGGATGTTCAGCAGTAGACATATTTCTTGGAAAAGGTTGGATTCGAAATTTCTGCCTTGATCCGAGTGCAGCTCCATTGGAATACCGAATCGACATATCCACTCTTTCACCAAGACGTCGGCGACGGTGATGGCTTCCTGGTTGGGCAGGGCATAGGCTTCCGCCCACTTACTGAAGTAGTCCATTGACACAAGGATGTATTTATTCCCGTGGTCGGATACGGGCCGGCGATGTCAATGGCGATTCTCTCGAACGGGCTGCCTACGTTGTACTGACGCATCGGGGCCTTGGGTCGTATTCGAGGTCCATTGCTAGCAGCGCATACAGCGCACTTTCTGCACCAGTCCTGGACGTCAGCTTGACAATTGGTCCAGTAAAACCGTTGCCTCACTTTCTGCAGGGTCTTCGTCACTCCCAGATGTCCTCCAGCGACTCCATCATGGATTTCCCGCAGCACTTCCTCTCTTCTGTTCCTGGGAACAATTATTTGGCGTCTGTCTTCCCCACCAATATCGGCCTCCAACACACGTTTCAGGATCCCATTGTCCAGAATAAGAGAGTTCCATTGTGCCCAATAGGACTTAACAGCCGGCGAGTAACCTGCGACTTCCTGCCATGATGGTCTTCGATTGCCCTTCTTCCAGCTGACAACTAAGCCAAGGTCGGGGTCTTTTTCTTGGTCTTTCTGGATCTTGCTGTCATTCCAGTTGTCATCCATTGCCGCGGTTCTACAAAGTGTTGCTTCTTTCTCTTCTGCTCGTCGGCAATGTGAGCAATCATCTGGACATGGTCTTCGCGACAAGGCATCTGCATTCTTATGGCTAGTTCCGGCTCGATGTTCGATCTCGAAATCGAATTCTTGGAGTCTCTCGATCCAACGTGCTACTTGACCCTCAGGATTTTTGAACTGTAAGAGCCATTTGAGAGCTGCATGGTCAGTTCTCAACAGGAATCTTCTTCCATACACGTACTTGTAGAAGTGCTCCACTCCCTTTACAACAGCTAACAGCTCTCGCCTGGTGACACAGTAATTGCGCTCTGGTTTGCTGAGCGTCTTGCTGAAATAACCAATGACCTTCTCCTGTCCCTCCTGGATCTGAGATAGGACAGCTCCAAGTCCCACGTTGCTGGCGTCCGTATCCAAAATGAATTTCCCTTTGGGTAGGGGATAGCTCAGTACAGGTGCGTTGATCAAAGCTCCTTTCAGCTTCCTGAATGAGTCTTGACATTCTTCGACCACTGAAACTTTGTTTGGCCCTCCGTGAGCCTGGTCAGTGGTTTAGCGATGTTGGAATCCCAGCACATATCGGCGATAGTATGTGCATAAACCAAGGAAACTTCGAAGTTGGTGAATGTCTTTTGGGATGGGCCAATACTTAACAGCTTTGATCTTCTGGTCATCCACTGCTACTCCTTCCCCAGAGACAACGTGGCCGAGGTATCGTACTTCTTTTTGGAACAGATGGCATTTTTTAGGGCTCAGCTTCAATCCGGAGTTCCTCAGTCGCAGGAATACTTCCTCCAAGTTTTTCACGTGGTCCTCGAACGATCTGCCGACCACAATTATGTCGTCGAGATACACTAGACACGTGTTCCATGAGAGTCCCTTCAGCACTGTCTCCATCAATCTTTCGAATGTGGCGGGAGCATTACAGAGCCCGAATGGCATAACGGTGAACTGCCACAATCCTGAGCCGATGGTAAAAGCAGTCTTTTCTCGATCTTCCTGAGCCAGTTCTACTTGCCAATATCCACTCTTCAGATCAAGGGTCGAGAAAATCGTGGAACCAGCCAACGTGTCTAGGGTGTCATCTATTCTCGGGAGAGGGTATCTTTCCTTCTTCGTGACATTATTAAGTTGGCGATAGTCTACACAAAAGCGTGTCGATCCATCCTTTTTCTTCACCAGTGCGACTGGAGAGGACCAGGGACTGTCAGATGGTTCGATAACTCCTTCTTTTCCCATATCGCTGACTATTTTGTCAGCCTCTTCCTTCTTGGCAAGAGGAAGTCTTCTTGCTGATTGCCGGATCGGTCGGGCACCCCCAGTATCAATCTTGTGCTAGACCACATTAGTTCGACCTCCTTTTCCTTGTTCGGTATCGAAGATGTCTTGGTACTTTTTGACTAAATCTCTTAGTTTGGGCTGTTGAGCTGGTTTTATATCTTTGGAAGGAATGGCAACTAATTTTTCTAGTTCTGTGGGCAAGTTGTTGGGTTGGCTAATCGTACCTCGTACGCCCCGGATCACAGGTGAAACTGACGAGCAGTGCCCTAAAATTGTTCCTTTCTTTGAGGTCACTGGAAAGTAATTAACATTCATGACCCTTACCGGTACAAATTTTTCAGCACGTAACAGGGTTCTCCCTAGGGCAATCCCTCGTCCAATTTTCTCATCATGAAGTTTGGGCTCGAACATCACCACGTCTCCACTGCTCGCACTCCCGTCCAGGCGAGCCTCCAGGATGGTTTCAGCCCTCTCAGGTACGCTTACATCCTCAGCCAACAGCACACGGATCAACTCTTCACTTCTACCATGAAGTACCAGCTCTTCTCCGTTGACACGTAGGACGCCGTCTTTGAAATCCAATTCAAACCCTCTGGAATTCATGATGTCCATTCCGATGATTGCATCGTCTTCGATGTCCGCTACAAGTGCCTGATGTTTCACTTTAGTGCTGCCCAAAATTATTTCAATCGGTAGCTCGCCATATACAGTAGCTGGCTCCCCTGTTGCTGTGCGTAGCTTCCAAGTTGTCGGTTCAATTCGTTCCGGTGTTCTGGCAAAGGAAGGCCCGAGAATTGTCCTAGTCGCACCTGTATCTAGCAGCATGGTGCAAGGCTCGTTATTGATGAGACCGTCTACGAAAACACCTCTGTTCTGTCGTTGCAGGATAGCGACGTATGCGTTGTTAACCGGGGCTTGCTGGACACAGGCCGACGATTGCCCCTTCTCGTCGACCTTCTTTAGTTTTCCTGCATCGGAGTCGTGTTTTCGAATTTTGGACATTTGCTACGCACATGTCCAATTTTGCCACAATTCCAGCATCTTATCTGTCTTTTCTCAGGCAAAACTTCCTTAATCACTTTCCTTATGGCAGCTTCCAAATTAGCAGGCTCCTGTGAGTCTTCCTCAATCATTCGGACTTTACTCTGGCTTTTGCAAGATTGTTTCGCTGCCTCGAATTCCAAAGCGCGTGCCAGTGCGTCTACGAGATGTGTTGGACGGGCTAGTGTCAACGCTTGTCTGGTTTCTTGGTCACGGAGTCCATCCAGGAATGCTTGAACCGCTAGTCGCTCCATTACATTTGCTGGTGTGGCTGGATATGCGAGACGAACCAAGCGTGCAATGTCAGTTTCGAATTCTTGTAAGGATTCGCCCGATTTTTGGCAGCGATTTTTCAGCTGGGAGTGGTATACGTGTTCCAAATGGGCGTGGCCATATCGTAATTCTAGATGTTTAATCAGCTGATCATAGTCCTCCTATTCTTGGGCGGTGAGAGTTTGTAGAATATTTGTCGCTTCCAAATGGGCCCGGCGGTAATTTGCCCATGGAGTTTTTCCGTCGAACTGAGGCGGCTTCATGGAAAAATGTCGTCTACAGCTTTCCCCTGCATTCCATCCGTTTGCTTTGGCCGCTGCTTCAAACTGCCGGCGGTAATTTGCCCATGGAGTTTTTCCGTCGAACTGAGGCGGCTTCATGGAAAGCTTCCCTATTTCTGAATTGATCTTGACATCTTTTATTCCCTCTTGAACTTTATCCAAGTTCAAACTCAAGTCCAGCATTGCATTTTCGTTAACCATCTCTGTGGAGGGCGCACTATTAATTCGTTTTTCCAGCTTACTGATTGTTTCCTTTATTTTGTCCATTTCTGCCTCGACCCCATCTTTGATTTTATCTACCTCCGTGTTCATTTGCTCCCTAATTTTATCTATCTCTGTATCAACGGTTCCCATTCTTTCTTCTAGAAAATTAGCCACACCACACAATTCTTTTTTTAGGCCTTCTGTGTTTTCCAGGAACTTCTCTTCCAGGCTTCTTGAATTTTCCAGAAGCTTCCCTTCCAGATTTCTAGAATTTTCTTCAAGCTTCTCTTCCAGATTTCTAGCATTTTCTTCCAGGCTTCTTGAATTTTCTAGAAGCTTCTCTTCCAGATTTCTAGAATTTTCTTGAAGCTTCTCTTCCAGATTTCTAGCATTTTCTTCCAGACTCCTTGAATTTTCTTGAAGCTTCTCTTCCAGATTTCTAGAATTTTCTTCAAGTTCTTCTATTATCGGACTCAAATCACCTCCGGGAACTTCGAATAAAAATGTTTCGGGGTCCTCACCTTCCTGTATAAGTCCTTCTGCAAGTCTTTCCTGGAGTACTTGTTTTTTACCCGTTGTTTCCAGTTCCCTTTCCTCCAATTCCTCTTTCAATTCCGCTACCTTCAAGTCCGCAAGGCGCACTTTTCTTGAACACATTTTGTCTTTGACGAGGTATCAGTCTGTTTCACACGAAAAGTTTATCAGTTTGTTAAAAATTCACTTCGCGAATTCTTTTCCACGGGCCACCAGTCTATTGTCTGTTTCACGCGAAGAGTGTATCAGTTTATATTCCCACGCACAATTGTCCACTTCGCGAAAACCGGGCCACTGTCTATTTTCTGTTTCACGCGAACAGTGTATCAGTTTATATTCCCACGCACAATTGTCCACTTCGCGAAAACCGGGCCACTGTCTATTTTTGGGAGTACAAAAAGGTCTATCAATTTATTTTTCTGACTATCCACTCCACGATCACTTGTTTATTTTCAAAATCTCACTTCCGACACCAATTGTAACGTAAATAAACTTAACTTGGTTTTAATAATTTATTTCACACTTAAATCTACAACTTAATTTATATTACGCCACTGTATAGCTCGATCGTATGGGCTCGTTCAGACTGTCCGTGCCATCTTGAGGGCTGTCTATTTATCTCCGTTACAGAATTCCCGATCTTTCGAATTCTGGCAGTTGGCGACCAACATGTTCCAATTGTTTCCAATATTGACCGTTGTTTTCCGCGGCAGAGCGACTGGATTGTTCTCGAATATCTCCGGGGATGACCTCATCGTTGTCGATGGCAACGCGTGAGGCGACAGGTCCGGCCTAGGTTCGTTACAATATCATGAATTTGGGATATAGTTCTCATATAGTGGCACACGCTTTGTCACATAATATGAACATATATGGGCTTCAACAGGAGTTTCAAAATTCTAGGATTTTGATGCCTTGTCCGCCATGACACGGTATGCAGCACTGCCGGCAACCAATGGGTAACTGTTTGCGTTGCAGATGAGTTGCCTTTCAGTGGGTGGAAACACGTGTTTTCAAACATTAGTGCCAAGTCACGTTGCTGTGGCGTTGCAATTGCGTTGCGGTTGCCAGTTGCTTCTGGTGAGAACACAGCCATATAGATGTTTCAGGCAAAGAAGAATGTTTTCCAAAGGAGAAGTACTCACCAAACTGAAGAAAGAATGACATCGCAATCACTGGGTCTCCAAATGAATTTTTGTCGACCAAAATGTATTTCAAGCTTCCAAGATCATCGGGAAGGCCAGAAGAATTGGAAAACACATTTTCTGAAAATAATTTCACCTTGCATTGACGGAAATGTGTTTCGTTACTTTTTCAACCTGTTGTGGAATAAGATAGATAATTTTTTCTGAAAATATAAACAGGTTTGATTTGTTTGATGATATCAACATTCATCTTAATGAGTTCTCAATTAAATAACTATCTGAATGAAAATGCAAATTCTCACTTTTTTCATTTGAGTTAAGGTCCTTTCACAATATCTATAAGATGTCAATATTCTTCGTGGCTTCAGCTGGGAAAGTAGTTGTTTTCTGTTAGATATCACAAAAACCATATTTTATTATTGGCGTAGATTCTTCAATTTTGAGAAAAATCATTCTATTCAATATTCAATTGAGAATGTTTTCCTTTTCAACATGAACAGAAATTATATCAGAAAAAAAAGAACTTTTTTTATCGTTCACCAAAACTCCTCTTGGAGGGTACCTATTCATGTTGAAATCTATATCCAGGTTTGAAGTAGAAAGTGCAATAAGTTTTTCAAAAATACTGTTCAATTGGAATTCATAATATATTTTTCCATTATTTTCGTCATATTGCTTGTAATCCTCATCATATTCAAAGACAACTCGAACGTTTGCGGAGTGGAGGGTGGTATGCTTCTTCTAATTGGTATATTCATTCCCTACACTACCTTTCGAAAGCCTGTACATATTGAACGAGATTGGTAACAGCCTACATACTTGGTATTATTCTATTGTTATGATAGTTTCATATGTATATATTTATATCATATCATATGTATATATATATATATATATTTTCCCATTTCTTTTTCGTACAACGATGTAATGTCTGTATAATGCTGTCTGGGAACACTATCGTAGGTTTTTGACGAAATGATAAATGTCATATAATCCTATAACCTTTGCTCTATTATCCTCTAGAACAAAACAGAAACAGTGTATGTTATATGAAAATACCAAAATATGCCCACTATCATGATCTCGAATGCCAGTCATTTCTTTGAACTACCATCCTGGGGGTACTACAAAAAAAGTTTATCAAAGAAAGTGTTTTCTTTGTCTTCTGCAACGTGAATGAATCCACATCACAGATTCATCTAGATGTTCATATTCGAGTATACTGTTAGAATTTTGGTAGTGGATATGGCAACACTGTAGAAGCATTTGTTCATTAGGTGTCGGATTTCCGTTTTGTCCATTTTGTGGTGTTTGTACAGGATATTCATTTGTGTTCGTCAGTCTCGATCATCTTACCTTTTCACCCAACAATAAATATTACTAGGTGTACGTGACATCGGTGGAATTTTTCAAGTTCAGTGGCGATATTGAAGTCTCAAAGAACGGTGTCGACATTTGTGTTGTCAGTCGAGGTCGTGGAATTCACTGCATTACTTCTTGCCGTCGGTGATTTTGAATCTGTGCTATGCCTACCTTGATGGAAATGATATAATCTGGATTCGAGAATTTGATCATAATATGAGTCTTATTATGATATGATATTATAGTTGACAGTCAGTTCTCATGGACATTTTTCGTTGTTTGTGCTGGTAGTCGACAGATGAATTTGATTTTCCAGTTTTGAGTAGCTAGTTCACAACATTGTCATGTCTAGTCAAGAACAGGTTGGTTGGACAGGAAAATGCTATATGGTAGGCTGTTATTGCATCCTTAACTGCATATTCCTCTGTGTCCGGTAATCGACCCAGTCCAGGTATTCAGTCGTTCATGTAGGGTGATAAATAGACGGGGAGAATTCATGTTTTTTGTTCTTCGTTTGGTAGAGTTTATATTCTCCCACTGAATAATTTATGGTTTCACAACTATTTTTTCCGGGGTCCTTCATGACATTTCTCCATTTCAAATAAAAATATTAGCATGTGATTTTGGGTGAACTTGTTTTTTGATGAAATGGATTTCTGTTGTTTCTTAATCTACAGATCTCATACCAACCCTTTCTCCTCGTGAAATCAGGTGGACTCCAGCGCATTTGGTGTTGCTCTGCCCTCCATATCATGATTTGAGAACATATTTCCAAATATGATGTCTGAGTCTCTGCAGTTCCTCAGAGATGTTGATTATTTGTCATCTGGAAATATCCATAATATAGATTATTGCTGTGATTATCGTGCAGTTGAACAGTTCCATTTTTTCAGTTTTATTTTTCTGTATCTCGTTATCACTTTCTCAATGTTTCTGCTTGTATCTCTTCCTAACTGATTCAATCCTAGGCCTTCTGTTAGAAATGGAGTGTAATCATCCTCTCCTTATAACTGTATACCATTTCGAGTATAAATTCCGTATTCGTCTACATCGAGTTCTAAGTCAATTTTGGCAGTCGTTTATCCTTGCTCTGTTTGAATGTCATTTGATATGCTGAAATAGGATGTAGATCTATTTTTTATGTGTTCTATGATTTCCGCACTGACTAGTATGAATACTGAAGGACTCATGGAACCACCTTCATATATGCCGCTTTTGATGGATTTGGTCTTGTCTCGTGCTCCAAATCCCTTAGGAAATTAAGTATTTTGAGATTATTCAGTTGTAGTATTTCTTCTTCTACCATTTGATGTACAGCATCAAAGAAGAGAGAAATTGGTAAAGTATTTCGAAACTAGCCTCAATTGAAAAAGTTTTTTTTAAGATGTAAACGAACAAAAAATCGCCCTTAATTATACTACCGATATTTTCCAACAAATTCGTGATTATTATATAACCTGTATGCTCCTTCTATTCGAAGTTTGTCTGTTTGTTTCAATCAGATTCCATTCAACCATATATTAAGTCAGGTCAGGACGTCATCCGTTTGTGAGTGATAATCTATTTCGAACATGCCAGCGGATTTGATATTCGTCGAATCCAAAGTTTTACTTTATACACAAATATCAGTTATTATTCTTCGAAGTGTATTAATATGGATAATGGAATCCAAGTGGGTACTATCACCATCCACGTGTACTTCACCCATTTGAAGATGACTTTTCTATTGAAGAATTTCTAGCATTTTGATTTTCAAGGAATTTCAGAGTTGAATCAAATCGAAAGGCAACCAGTTTGGTTATACTTATTACATTCGATTTGGGTTGGATAACATGAAATAAAGGTAACTTTTGAAAGATTCAAATCCCACAACTTTTGATCGTAGGAATAAGATTCAAATAAGAATAGAAATTATGTTCGTGTTCCCAGTGAAAAGTATGACCCACGATTATATCAACTTGATTAGTGATTATCTCAGAATCAATAAATACATAACTTGTCGAATTCATATTCCTGACAGGCCGCGTCACCGATTGGAATACCATTCTCACCATATATAAAGGAGACCACAAATATGATCAGCATAGTTCTTCGCCGGCCTTATATTCAACCAATGTTCACAACACACCAAACAATTAAATCTATCTTGAGCAGAGATGTTGCTCTAAGGAACACAATAGAACAATATCAGGGATTTCTCTCTTACTCTAGATAGGGCTAGGAAACAGTTCTTATCAGTTCACCTAAGTCGAAGTAGCTCAGAAATGGGATACACACCTGTAATTTGGAGGAGGGCCAGAGTCATATCCATATCAAAAGCAGGGAAGAAAGATCACATACATATCGTTTGGCGTAGAAACGATAAAAAAGCTGTGGATAATTGAATCAGAATGGAAATCTTGGAACAGGTGCCACTGCACCCCGGTCATTCCAAATGATGGGAAGATATACAAGGGATCAGACAAGCGAACATACTTTTGGCAACTCACAACCAGGAAAGATCTTCGGAACGCCTCATTCAAGCAAGAACAAACAAACAGGAATTCTCACAGGCAATTGCCCACTGAAAAAACACCTGATGATTCTGCAAGGAGGAGCATAACACTGCGAAACTCCACGGCACTACACCTGGAAGCATATAAGATAAAAGAAGCCATAGCACATCCTAAGCTCAAGAAGAATAGGACTAGAAGCTCAGCTAGGAACTTCGAGAAATATTCAAGCGCATAGCAATAGTTTTTATAAGTCGTAGGGTTTTGGTAATCATAACAATAAACGAATGAATAAAAACAGATCATGTACTATATGAAATTTTTTTTCGATGAAGAACTCTCAGTTTAGCATACATCTGTGCTCTAAGAAAGACGTAATTTTTTTATAGACAACAAAAATAACATTTATCAACCACGCGAATGTTGAAAACGAAAACATTCTCAATTGAATATTGATAGAAAGATTATATTTCTACATTGCATGAGAAATGCATTGCTCTGCATAGCACATAAACCAACAGCATAACACTACGAAAAAAAAAATCTTTAAGGTCCTGGACCAAACCATCCTCAATTGAGAAGGTTACCCTCACGGCGAGAGATATACTCATAACTTGGGCACCTCCTGTATCATTTTCCTCATCCATCAAATCATCAATGATGACTCATAAGAAAGGTCGCCAAAGTGGAATATGAAGCTATGATGGTCCATCTTTCATTCGGAATTATTATCCCTACAGAATACTTCATTTCATGCGATCAGCTATAACGCCAATGTGATTATTTGAGGGTCCATATATCTGAATTCAGCTTCCAATTACATTCACTTTGCCACCACATAAAATTAATTGAATTAATAGGCCGCTGGGCGATTAGATCATTATTTCTGCCCTGTCCCTGGAGGAGTGATTTATGTTGGGGGGTCTTTCACCTCCTCTACAAATTATGTCCCCTGGAGGAGTATATCCAGAATGGTTTTTCCAGATCAACCGCCAAAATGCAATAATCAGAATATATATTTTAATTTTATCAAACATGCTCATATAGAATATAAAAAGGCACGCAAGGATAAACAGCATTCAGTTGAGTGCAGTTTTTGGGAGACATATATCAATAAACAAATGTGAGGAAGTAAAATTCGATTAATGCTATATTGCTAATACATATATAATTATATATATATATATATATATATATAACGACATCCTCCTAAAAGAATATCATTCAAACCAGTAGGTACTCCTTATAAGAACTCTTGACGGTTTTATGTACCCATAATTCGATTACATTATCATTATCTAATCCATGTAATGAAACTTCTGAACAGATTTATGATTCTGCATGTCTTAATGGAATAAGTTCTGAAATTTATGTCAACTTATTTTTGGGAAAATCATCAATTTCTCGTTTCGAAGAAATTTCTACATTGAAAAAAAAGTTACTTTTTTCATGGTAGTTTCATGGGATACATTTGTTACGAAGAAGGGCCTAACTCTGTGAATTTTGGGGATACCACATCATTTCAATAAGGAATAAATACCACATCAACTCTCAATAACAGTGATGTCAACCAAAGGTATGCAAGCCAATTAGTGTCTCAGTTGAATTCATAGAAATGCACTTCACATATTATGAGTTCAGACATACCATATTCGAGGTAATTCAAGAGCATGATAATTAGCAATTTCCCACGAAGGCACATTATAGGTCTCATAATCACTGCATCGTCATCCTAGAATCCTAGGGCGCGAGATTATTCGTCATATGCATATATACATATATGTATATATATATATTTATATATATATATATATATATATATATATATATATATATATATATATATATATATATATATATATATATATATATATATATATATATATATATATGTTTGTAATATATATATATATATATATATATATATATATATATATATATATATATATATATATATTATATATATATATATACGTTACTCAGAACGCACTAGGACCTATTAATGTGCATGAAATTTCGTGTCATTAAAATTCCACGATAAGAGGTCTAAGCTTCAACACACAGATTATAGGTGTCACTATCTATAATTTGATGCTCTATATATATATATATATATATATATATATATATTAGGTTTAAGCTTCACCGCACAGATTATAGATGTCACTATCAATAATCTGATGCAATTCACATATATATATATATATATCTATATATATATATATATATATATAAAGGGTGAGTCAGAATAAGACCGACAAACTCCGACTACAGATTCCTCACCTCATTTCGAAGTGAAAAGTTGCCACCATAGGATGTCCCTATGTTATGCCCTGTAATTACAGAAATGCATTTAAAGATAATTACCAAGACGTAACCATTGTATACCGAATGCTTACATGACTCATCTAGGAGAGCAAAACAAAGTTTATTGATTGCTACCCGTTACAGTCACAGCGAGATAAGGAAGTCAGTTTAAATAATTACCAAAACACCCGTCCAAAGTCGATAACACAAACAGGGCCATTAAAAAATCCCGATAAACGCCAGGCACACCAGTCCACATCATTAAGGGCCGTATCTAACTCATAAATCACAGGGAATCGCCACCGAGAAGTTCATAAACACACTTGTTGGTCATTATTTCAAAGATTAACCGACAGCTACCGTAAATACCTGTCATGTAGTAAAATATTATCCAATTATAACATAAGATAAGCGAGAACGGGTTAGAAAAACAAGACCCTTATCAGTTTTACGATGTCACCTCGTATCTGCTCATAAAACACACTAAGCTCCGCCCACTAGCTCCCGTGTTGAAGATCATATAAAAGCGTGAGTTTCATGTCAACAATAAGCAGTTCGATTTGGTATTCCACAGTGAACCCGAGAATATGCCATTCTCAAAAGTTAGGTTAAAAAGTCAGTCTAATTACAGTATCGTGCAATAATAATGAGAGTTTTCAAACCAGTGTAGTTAACTTCAGCAAACATAGAAACTCAGCCGATTCAAATCAAGTATTGAAGCTCCTAGTAAAAACACGAGTGAACAGTATAGTTTCCACAAATTGTCAAAGCTTCCAAAACAGAGATCATAACGGGATTCCGCAATTTCAATGGTTCACGATCACTTAGAAAAACCTTATCTGTATACGAATATACCGGACGAATCAATTAGAGTAACCGATTGACGCGGGAGAAAAACGAACTGATAATAATAAAGTCTAATCTAATTGCCGTTTAAAACTACTCCAGTGAATAAGTGTTAAACAGGGTGAGTCTCATGTTTGTTTTTCTGTATTTATGTTTATGGCAAAACCCAACCCATTAAAATGGGTATGTGTCTATCAAGTATGTCCATAGTTTTCAAGATCACCAAGTTTTCAAAAAGAGAATTATTGTTAGTCGTTTGCAGCACTTGATTGCAAGATTTCTTTTAGTAAAATTATTTCTATTGTGAAGCCCATTGCAGAATTATCTGCCAATACGCTACTTTCGTTTTCATTGTACGAATACTGTTACCTATCATACGTCCATAGGCGATTGATAGAATTGTGTGAAGTTTTATTAAATATATATATATACATTCTTAACTTTTATGAGTGCATTATTGTTTTATTAAATCATTGTTTGGGTTAATCTTTCTGAACGGTAGTACTTCCTGGATAAACACCCATTTTCCCGGTATTAAAGGGAAAAGGTTTTGATATTTGTAGACCCCCATATATCATATCCGGTTCGCTATAAATTGATGCAATCTTTTTTTCCAACCTAACGAATAACGTCTGGTCTTACAGGTGTGGGGAGTAGATATAGCTAAAGGGTACGGCGACACTTTTTTCCCTTTTTTAAAAAGTACCCCGAATCTGGGGGAAAATTTTTCTGACCCCGATGGAAACTCCCATAAAAGCCTGTGTATTAGAGAGGGATATAGTGATTTTTCCCCTTTTTTTTCCCCGATCTGGGGAAAATTTTTAAAAGTCCAAGGTCCAACGTGGTCATTTGCGACCTCAAATCAGATCCTTGGGAACACCCATTTTTTCGTGCTCGAGACCTATATTACCCTGGATTTTCCCCATTCCACATTTTTGGGGGTCAACCTGATGTATTTCTACCTTTTGATATGACTTTTTTCCTTATTCCCCATGGAGGTTGGACTTTTTCCCAGATCTAGGGATTTTTTCATAAAATTCATTTTCCATGTTTTCCCCAGATCTTTTAAAAATTTTTAGGGTTGACCTGATGGATTTCTCATGG
>JAFIRS010004088.1:0-101102 GCA_018342105.1 Gonioctena quinquepunctata
GTGAACAGAAGGCTGAGTCGAGGCGATAACTTATTGATCTTGGTTCAAGGGTTCCTTCCCCCGTTCAATAATGTTAGGTTTTTTCTAAAATTTTTTACTTTTCTTCCTGAGGCTTTAACCTTTCCAACCCCCCATATATTGTGTGATTTAAGCCACCCATAATCAGGAAAGGTTGGGACATTATTATTATTATAATATACAGGGAGACTACATTTAGTTTTTTATTCTGACCCAAACTTATGATTTGGGTTATTGGTGTTTCTAGATAAAACAAGAATGTAATGTTTCTTAGTAAGGGTGAAAAAATAAAATGGTATTTTTCTTGTTCAAAATCAGTACATTCCTTGTTGATTCCAAACACATTTTCCCACTAAAATTTTCATATTTTTAATTTGACCCATTTTTCGGAAACCAAGACAATTTTTTTTAAAATTTCCCCTGCCAAATCTGAGGTAATAATAATAATAATAATAATAAGTTTATTTCACATGTAAGAAAGTTTTTAAAAAAAAAAAAAACTAGTACTATGTATATCTAGTAAAAAAACCCTTAGGAGATCCACTAAAGGCAGAGCCTTGTGTGGTAATATCTACAGGGGGGAAAAAATAGTAAATAGTGTAGAATATAATAATATTAAAGTTTCATTCAAAAAATTAAAAGTGTCGTTAAGAAAAAAAAACATAAAAAAAGGAAAAAAAATATTAAAATAATTTAAAATAAACTAATTAAAAAAAGAAAAGAAACATTTAGAAGTATCAATTTTGGAATTTTGGGAAAAGTACCCCTAAAAAATAAAAAAATAAAAGAAGCATGATTTCTGCCCTCAAGCGCTTTGTGAACTATTTTAAAAGCTATTCTAAAAGTTGATGGATTGTCGCCTTGGTAATGAAAATAAGAAATGTTTAAGCTTATTTTGAAAATATTTGATTGGAAATTGTCTGTATTTCTACAGGAAGATATTAAACTTTTTTTGGTCCCAGAAAAGAAAAACTTCTTGGCCCTTTTCGTTTTGGCATAAAAGGAATGAGGTGGTAGTTCGTTTGTTTCTGGTATTATACTGGTGGTCCGGGTTTTTTTGGGACGATTTGAACTGGTGTTGTCTGATGTTACCGCAGAAAAATAATTGCCGTGATCCAGTAGCCAATTTCATTAAATAATTGATCTGAGGGATATTTGAAGTCTTTGTTAAAAATAATTTTCGAATCTTTTTTTTGAACAGTTATAAGTTTATCGATGTAGTTTTGCCGACCCTCCCAAACTAGTATTCCGTAGACTAGGTGTGGTTCGACAAGGGTTTGGTATGAGTTTTCATCGATGTTGAATCCATTAGATCTTTTAGGTATTTCAATTTATAGATCAGAAATTGATTTTCTTTATAATGAAATCAATTTGTTTATCCCATTTTAAATTGCTATCAATCATTAAAACGAGATATTTGATTTTATTGCATATTTTATTGATATTTTATTGTTGATAAAAGTGTTATATGTGGGGTATTCCTTTTATTATATGTATGGGCAAGAAGAAAGTTTTATCGAAGTTTATCGTCAAACTTATGACTAAAAAAACCTTCAATGTGGCCTATATCTTTTTCCCATTTTTCAAAGATTGCCAGTTATCGGGGTAAAAATCGCCGTATCATCCGCGTAAGTGATGAGTTTTCCTTCAGTGTTAATTTTAAGAGGCGTTCAGATATATGTTGAAAAGAAGCTCCAAGAACTGTTCCTTGAGGTACACCGTATTTAATGACATTTAGTTACTTTTTTCCGATTTTATCTGAACAAAATTGGAGTCTGTTTGATAGGTAACCCTCGAATAGTTTTAAGGATGCCCTTATGCCAATTTTTCCAAGCATTGGATGAGTAGGATATGACTTATTGGTCAAATGTTTGGAAAGATCTACGAAACGCACAGAGAAGGTTTTTCCCTTTTTCCAAAATTATACATTTCTGTGATGAGAGCGAGAATTGCATCTTGGGTTGATTCCCCTGAATCCATACTGACTATCAGAGATTATATTGTTTTTTGGAAGGTAGTCATTTGACGATTTTTATAAATTTTTTTTGAAAATTTTCCAACAGTGATTAGGGAAATCGGTCTGTAATTTATAACTTCATCACACTGCCCGCCTTGAAAATTGGTTTTATTACAGCTTTTGAAGACAGGGAAAATGACCCTGTTCAATGCATTTATTGAATATGAAGGCCATTTTCTTTTTTTTATTGGGTAAAGTTTTAATTGTTTCTGTTCTTATTCCGTCTATTCCGGGGGATTTTTTTTTTTTTCAGAATGAAATGATACTATAACTTCATCAGGTGTGTTGGTTTCAAAAAAAAACGAAGTCAAAACATTATTTTTTGGGAGGGGTAAAATTTGGGTCTTTATAAAATTTTTTTTAGCAAGCTTCCACCTATTTGGAATAACTCATTGAATATATTTTGCAATGTTTTTTTCATTTGTTTCTTTTTTTTCCATCATGTTTAATCAGTTTAAAATCCCGAGAACTTCTATTATTTTTTTTGGGCATATTTCATTTACCGTGTTCCATGATTCACTTTTTTTTGTGCATTTTTGAATTTTGTTCCGATAGTATTGCAGCTTATTACTCCCGGGGATTTTCACGTAGTTTTATTCTGGGTGTAGTTTTGTTTCAATGCTATAATCTGGCCCTTGAGTAGTTTTTTGGTACATCTTATCCCGGGGCAGATGGATTTGATGAGTCCATTGGGGATCCATATTTTACGTTTCTTTATTTATATTTGTGGGTTGTTGTACAATTTTTTTTTTTCATTATCCAAGATATCCATGAAAAATTTTGCGCAGCTTTGCATCTTTCCCTATTCATAGACAGTTCCCAAAATTTAAGACGAGTCTATTTGAAGCTGATAAATTTATTTTGAATTGATGTAGTTTTTTTTGTTTTTTATTATTTTTTTATTATTATTATAATTTTATTCTCGTACATGATTTGTGTTGTTGGAAATGACGTTGCATTTGTTTGTATTATTATGGGTAGAATGAGTTCATGATCTGTGGATGTTTTTCCAAATATATGATCTAAGCAAGACCTACTGTTTTTGTTACCCGAGTATAATTATTGATCATAGATATGCCGAACTCATGCATAGTCGTTAAATATCTGGTGCTTATTTCATCATCGTTTTTGATTTAATTTATTGATGTCACCTAGGAACAGTATAATCTGGCTATTTGTCAAATTTTCCAGCATATTTTCGTTTTCTAGAAACATTTCCACCGTTGGGGAGGCCTATAGCCATAGTATTCGAGTGGTTTTATTACAATATTTAAACCCAGGAAATGAATTTTAAATGTTTGGGAAAAAAATCTATATATCATAAACGTGTTGAATATCAGATTTAATATATATCACTGTACCGTCTTTTTGGGTTTATAGTCCCCATAATTATAAATAATATCATAATTTGGTATATTGTATAACCCCAAATACCAAGTCCCATGCCCTTTGTTAAAACAAACATTCTGGTGGTCAGAGTTCTTCAAGTAGCAAAGTAACTGATTGAAGTTCTTACCTATATTTCTTGATATTTTGGAATTATCTTAAAATTTTCAAGTTCCCGTTTATTTTCAAAATATCATCGTATTCCTTTGAAACTTGACACTTCCTCTGTTTTACCATAGTAGTGAAATCTCGGATATATTGATCCATTCAGTCTTGTAGAAGATACGCACCAATTTAAAGATGAAAATAGAAAAAGCCTTGGTGTGTGATAAATATTTGTTAAAAGAGTAAATATAAGTAAAATGAAAAGAAAAAAAATATACTCACCCAAATTTTAGTTATAATCTTTGATGGAAAAAAAAAGACTATGTATATGTATATAAAATAAAACAGTGTATATGAGTAACTTACATTTGTGTTACTTGTACTAGTGTTCAGTGCAGGAAGTCTTAGAGATAATCATGGTTTCCAATTCATTATTTCAGGAGCGAGTATTTGATGAAGAACCAGATCTTAAACTTTTAAGCCTATCCTTTTCTGTTGGGGCGGCAGTTGTCTTTGGTGGGTTCCGTTCTGTTTGTATTTGATGGTGTCTTCTTATTTTCTTTGTTTTTCTGGGTTTTTCTTTTTCGACTGAGCACCAGGCAGTAACACTTCGTCAAAGAGTATCTTCGGCGGGGAGCACTGCTTGCTTTCCGTTCTTCTGAGTTATTTTTTTCTAGTTCCTCGACAGATACTGTTTTTAAATATACATCTGTTGCCTTTTATATATGAGTTGTCGTCCGATTTTGTCTTGTTTTATTCAGGTAATTTCTCAGGATTTTTTTTTTCCACCTTTTGTTTATAGGTGAAAATTAGAAATTGATGCCAGTTCCCTTTAATTTTCTGCACTGTTTTACGACCCTAGTTTCTTTTAAGTACGAAAAATTCGACCTTCAAGGATTTTTCCTTGTGTTCTTAATTTAAAACAGATTATTTAAGTCCGATATATGGACATCAACATCCAATAGTTTATACTTTACAGATAGTAAGGATACTTTCCAGAGTCTTCTAACCCAAATAAAAAATGTTATTTTTTCTTAGTGGTTATTTCTAATTCTAATTTATTGTTGAGGATTGTATTCTAGCCCGTTGTTTACTGGTGGTTGCCTCATTTCAATGTAAACTTTTGACGCCCAATAGCGGATTTGATTTCCTTTTTGTTTTGATAATTTCTTCTATCACCTCTACAGCTTTTTTCCAATTCATTATTTGCATTGAGGTGACTAGCTTTTAACCTGAGAAAATAAATTAAGGAGACGCCCATGAAACCATGAGTCCACTCTAAGTTTATTCCAATTTTTCTGAATCACTTTTTTTTCTTGTGTTGCTTCCCCTTTTTTGTCACAGTAGTCTCTTTACTGGTTGAAAAGGCGAAGTATTGACACTTTTAATGCACTTTGTCAATTTGTTGATGGGCCCTAACAATGGCATTGTTCTAGGATGATGGATGATTTTTTGCCCATCAGTTTGATACCAATTACGGGGAAATTAATAACCTTATCACTGCTGATTTTAAGTAAATTGAGGAGCACAGATTCACAAGTCACAGTCAATACATTTATTTGAGGTCACGGATATGTCCAACGGATTTTTTTGTTGTCAGACTTGGGGTGGAGCTCCATTAGAGTTTTTTTTGAAATTTTAAAACAATTTTTTTTCCCCATATGTAGCCAACTTTAAGGACGGACACTTTAAAAATATTATATAATGAAACGGGATAAAGAATAAAGAGAAAACGGGTTAACGGGTACCTGGAAATGGGGTAACAGGAAAACGGGATAAAGGAAACAGGAAACTGGATAATGGGATAACAGGAAAAAAGGAATAATGGGATAAGAGGGAAAAAGGGATAACAGGAAAATGGAGAAAAAAATTAAATTTATTTTTTTTCAATATCTCACCATCCAATCAAGATAAACTTGGTTTTGTTTTAAAAAAAAAATCTAAAGTATGGAAAAGATGGATCATTTTGGTAGTCCCTGTTCACAAAGAAACGTAATCATAATACCGTGATTGAAACTATTCACCAGAAAAATAAAAATCTTCAAAAAATAGGTGTGAGAATATACGATTGCTGATAGATTTCATCATAATATTTCATTGTGTTTAAAGTATAGGTTTGGAGAACCATCTACAAATAAGATTCTTAAACGTGACAATTCCTTTACTGTATTATTCCTGATTGTGAAATCACCAAATGGAATTTCCCAAATGTGATAAATATTCGAACCACAACTGACCATCATAAAGCCGATATTATCTTTAAAACCCTCTAGCCTTTATTTGGACAAGGAGTAATATTTTTTATCCACTTTCATTTATATTTATATAGATATTCTTGTATACTTTGAAATCTTCCAGTCAAGATGATTTTCAATTTTCAATAAAATTTTTTTTTCTTTGGGTTAGGGGCTTTTCAGAATATCTATCAGATGTAGTTAATGTCCAGCGTGGTTTTTTGCGGGAGTAGTTGTTTTCTGTTAGACATTCACCAAAAAATAACCCCATTTATCGTGGATTTTCAATTCACGAAAAAAAAATTTCTATTCAATATTCAATTGAGAATGTTTCCTTTTCAACATGAAAAACCCCCAAGAGGTTTTTTCTTGTCGATGGAAGATAGTAACCGGTTTATCTTCCAGTCGCAGATGATTCCAATCTGATTTTAGGGAACATCCTGTTCAATTTTTCCACAAATCAAAATTTGAACGAAAAATAAACTTTAACTTGGTAAAAATTTACCACCGAATCTTTAAACCAATTCTATATTACTACGCCACTTTTACCAGGTACTCTTCAGATTTGTGTCCTGGGACTGGGGGGTTGCTTATTTATCTCCGATACAGCATTCTCGATTTTTTTGGGAAATTCTTTCCTTGGGACGGCGTTTCCAATTGTTTCCAATTATTGACCGTTGTCTTCCGCGGCAGAGGCCTGGAGGTTTGAACATCTCCGGGGATGATCTCATCGTGCGACGGAACAGTGAGGCGACGGTCCGGCCTAGGTTTCGTTACATTGCCCCTTTTTTTAAAGACATTTCGTCCCGAAATTTCATCCTTGGAGGGACGATATATGCATGACTCCCCTATCTTGCCCCCGTGAAGTTCGATGGAAGTAACCTCCACGGTCTTCATGATCGGTCGGGAAGATTACAGCAAACCAAAATCTTGACGCCGCTGATCTGAATATCGCCTTGGTTACTTTTAAATGACTCTCCAGTCCAACCCCATCAAATTGACAAATTTTGAATTGTTAGATCCACCAGACCTGGTCCACCATATACCCTTTAGTTTGGGAGACTTTCCAGACATCCTCAAGGACGGTTTATCTTAAATGCCTCTTGGAACTAGGTAGTAGATTTTCCGGCCTTTCTTCAACTGTGAGCACCCCACCAACATCTGGATTCTTGCCCCCGGTTTGAGCTGACCAAATTTTGGAGAACCCCTTCACGGCGATGCCCCGGACATTTGGAAGATCTTCTGCCAAATGCGCTAGTGCGTAGTCAGAGGCACCTGAAAAGGCCCTTCGGATTTTCCCCTCTAGTAACCCCAGTAGAACTTCGCCCGTTTGAATACAAGGACAAAACTTCGAACGTCATATCATCCTCCGGTGGTTTTGAGGGTGCGAATTTTGGTCATGGTTTCCAGCGGGGGCCAACCTTTGAAATGGATTTTTTCCTCGGGTGGCTTTATGGATTCGGTACACAAGGTCTTTTTATCCTTTCCACGATTTTATACGGCCTTCCCACGAGTTCCGCAATTTTTGGGATAGTCCACCGACGTTTGGGGTTGTACAGCCCCAGGTCATTAACCCAAATCCTCCAGCGTGGGGCCTTAGGTCAAGGTTTCCTTTAATCCGGCACTCGGGATGTTCAACCGACTCGTTCGTGGATGTCGTCCATTCTTTCCGAAGTTTTGACGGGTCCTTCCGCAGTTTTTCCTGGCGGTATCCCAAACTTCGGTACAAGGGAGTCGCACCCCCATTTAATTAGCAGGAGTTTGACCGGTTGACTCCGTGACGCGGATCGATAATCAGGAACAAATGAAGATACGGTCCCAGTCTCTTTGATGGTCAGAGACAACCTTGGACAAGTGGCGGTTGATCGTCCTGTTCATCCGTTCCACCATTCCATCGGACTGGGGATGTAGGGCCGTGGTTCTTGTTTTTGGGATGTTCAGGGTAGACATATTTTTGGAAAAGGTTGATTCGAAATTTCCCTTGGGTCCGAGTGCAGCCCATTGGAATACCGAACGACATATCCACTCTTTCCACCAAGACGTCGGCGACGGTGATTTTCCCTGGAAGGGGATAGGCTTCCGCCCACTTACGAAGTAGTCCATTGCCACCAGGATGTATTTATTCCCGTTCGGAACGGGCGGGCCGGCGATATCAATGGCGATTCCCCCCGAACGGGCTTGCCTACGCTGTACTGACGCATCGGGGCCTTTGTATTCCCAGGTCCATTTTACAGCGCATGCCACTTCCTGCACCAGTCCTGACCCTCAGCCCCTTTACAACTGGGCCCAGTAAAACCGTTGCCTCACTTTCGCAGGGTCTTGTCACCCCAGATGTCCTCCGGCGACTCCATCAGGGATTTCCCGAATTCCTCTTTTCTGTTCCTGGGAACAATTATTTGGCGTCTGTCTTCCCACCAATATCGGCCTCCCAAACACGTTTCCCGGATCCCATTGTCCAGAATAAGAGAGTTCCATTGTGCCCAATAGGACTTAACAGGCGAGTAACCTGCACTTCCCGCATGATGGTCTTCGACCCCTTCCAGTGACGACGCCAAGGTCGGGTCTCCTTGGTCTTTCTGGGGTCTTTGCTGTCATTCCAGTTCTCCATTGCCGGGTTCTACAAAGTGTTGCTTTTTTTCTTCTGCTCGTCGGCAATGTGAGCAATCATCTGACATGGTCTTGCGACAAGGCATCTGCATTCTATCAGTTCGGCTCGATGTTCGATCTGAAATCGAATTTTGAGTCTCGATCCAACGTGCTACTGACCTTCAGGATTTTTGAACTGTAAGAGTTTTGGAGAGCTGCATGGTTCCTAACCAGGAATCTTCTTCCATACACGTATTTTTGTAGAAGTGTTCCATTTCATAACAGCTAACAGTTTCGCCTGGTGACACAGTAATTGCGCTCGGTTTCAAGGTCTTGCTGAAATAACCAATGCCCTTTTCCCTGTCCCTTTCCTGGATTTTGAGATAGGAAGCCCAAGTCCCACGTTGCTGGCGTCCGTATCCAAAATAAATTTTCCCCTTTGCAGGGGATAGCCGTATAGGGGGTTGATCAAAGCCCTTTCAGCTTTGAATGAGTCTTGACATTTTTTTCGGACCACTGAAACTTTGTTTGGCCTTCCGTGAGCTTTTCAGGGGTTTTTAGGGATGTTGGCGAATCCCAGCACATACGGCGATAGTATGTCATAAACCAAGGAAACTTCGGTTGGTGAATGTCTTTATGGGCCAACCCAACAGCTTTGATCTTCTTATCCCCCGCTACTCCCCTTCCCAGAGACAAGTGGCCGAGGTATCGTACTTTTTGGAAAATGGCATTTTTAGGCTCAGCTTCAATCCGAGTTCTCAGTCGAAAATCTTCCTCCAAGTTTTCACGGGTCCCCAAACGATCTGCCGACACAATTTGGTCGAGATACACTAGGACACGTGTTCCATGAGAGTCCCTTCAGTCCCGTTTCCATCAATTTTTCGAATGGGGGAGCATTACAGAGCCCGAATGGCATAACGGTGAACTGCCAAACCTGAGCCGATGGTAAAGCAGTCTTTTTCGATCTTCCTGAGCGAGTTCCCTTTGCCACTATCCACCTTCAGATCGGGTCGAGAAAATCGTGGAACCAGCCAACGTTTAGGGTGTCATCTATTCCCGGGAGAGGGTAACCGTCCTTCTTCGTGACATTGGCTTGGGATAGTCTACACAAAAAGCGTGCGATCCATCCTTTTCTTTCACCAGTACGACTGGGGAGGACCAGGGATTCAGGATGGTTCGATAACCTTCTTTTCCCATCCGGACTATTTTGTCAGCCCTCTGCCTTCTTGGCAAGAGGAAGTCTTCTTTGCTGATTGCCAACGGTCGGGCACCCCAGTATCAATCTTGTGCTGGACCACATTATTCGACCCCCTTTTCCTTGTCCGGTATCGAAGATGTCTTGGTACTTTTGACTAAACCTTTAGTTTGGGTTTGAGCTGGTTTTTTCTTGGAATGGAAAACCAATTTCTAGTTCTCGGGCAAGTTGTTGGTTTTAATCGTACCTCGTACCCCCCGGATCACATGAAACTGACGAGCGGGCCCCAAAATTGTTCCTTTTCTTCGGTCACTGGGAAAAAATTTTTAATTCAGGACCCTTTTACCGGCAAAAATTTTCAGCACGCAACAAGGTCTTCCCTGGGGCAATCCTCGTCCAATTCTCATCATGAATTTTAAAGGGAAACATCACCACGTTCCACTGCTCGCATTTCCCTCCAGGCGAGCTCCGGAATGGTTTCAGCCCCCTTCAGGTACGCTTACATTTTCAGCCAACAGCAACACGGATCAACTCTTTTACTTTCCCATGAAGTACCGTCTTTCCGTTGACAACGTAGGAGCCCTTTGAAATCCAATTCAAACCCTCTGAATTCATGATGTCCATTCCGATGATTGCATCGTTTTTCGATGTCCGCTACAAGTGCCCGGGTGTTTCACTTTATGTTGCCCAAAATTATTTTAATCGGTAGCCCCGCCAAAATACAGTAGCTGGCTCCCCTTTTGCCGGCGAGCCTCCAAGTTGCGGTTCAATCCGTTCCGGTGTTCTGGCAAAGGAAGGCCCGAGAATTGTCCCTTTGTCGCACCCACCCAGCAGCATAGTGCAAGGCTTCGTTATTGATGAGACCGTCACGAAGACACTTTGTTCTGTCCCTTGGCCAAGCGACATATGTTGTTAACCGGGGCTTGCCGGACAATGCCGACGATTGCCCCTTTCCCCATCGACCTTTCTTAGTTTTCCGCATCGGAGTCGGAATGTTGCATTTCGCACATGTCCAATTTTGCGGCAATTCCCATCTTATATGTCTTTTTTCAGGCAACACTTCCTTTCCTCCTTTTCTTAGGCAGCTTCCCAGAGCAGGCTCCTGTGAGTCTTCCTCAACGTTTGAACTTTACTTTGGCTTTTGCAGCATTGTTTTGCTGCCTCAAATTCCAAAAAACTCGTGCCAGGGTCTACGAGATGTGTTGACGAGCTAATATCAACGCTTGTCTGGTTTCTTGGTCACGGAGTCCATCCAAGAATGCCTTTAAACCGCAATGCTCCATTACATTTTCCGGTGTGGCTGGATATGGTAGACGAACCAAGCGTGCAAAGTCAGCTTCGAATTTTTTTTAAGGATTTTGCCCGATTTCTGGCAAGCGATTTTTCAGTTGGGAGTGGTATACGTGTTCCAAAAAGGGCCTGGCCATATCAATTCTAGATGTTTAATCAGCTGATCATAGTCCTCCTGTTCTTGGGCGGTAAGAGTTTGTAGAATATTCCTGTTTTCCACGTAATGCGGTTAGTGCTTCAGCTCTTTCCCCGCATTCCATCCATTTGCTTTGGCCGCTGCTTCAAACCGTTTGGCGGTAATTTTCCCGGGTTTTTCCGTCGAATTGGAAAAGGGGTTTCCGGAAAGTTCCCCATTTCTTTAATTGGGTCTTGGGCATCTTTTATTCCCCCCTTGAACTTTATCCAAGTTCAAACTCAAGTCCAGCATTGCATTTTCGTTAACCATCTCTGTTAGAAAAAAAGAATTTTTAAAGGGGGTTTTTTTTTCATAAAGGATTCAATATAAAATTGAACCAGAGAAAAAAGGAGATTTTAGGTGAAAAAAACTACTTTCCTTTTGGAAATTTTAAAACCCGAACGTTGAATGATATTCACCTGAAAATCCATGCATAATTTTTCCTAAAAAAAACAATGGACATTGAATGCAAATGTTTCTTTTGATAATTTTATTATGTTTAATTTATGTCGTGTTCACCCTAACAACCGGGGTACCGGTTTTGGCTTTTTTGGCCCCCCCTCAGTACGGAGAAAACAACCAGCCAAAAAAGGCCAAAAGAACTCTGGCTGGGGAATGAGAACAACGTAAACAAACCATCATCGATCTTGTAAACCTTTGGGGGCGCCGGAAAAGATAAACTTTTTTAATGGCGGGGGCCCCCTGACAGAAAGAAACATTGAAAATCTCCCACCCGGGGAGGTTTCTAAATAGAAGATTCTTTCTCAGAGGAGGGCGTTCCCCCTAGCATATAGTGGGGATAAGGCCAGTGAAGTGGAATGAATAGAAAATCGAATTTAAAAAAGGTTTTTTTACAAAAAAGGTTCAATATAAAAACCGAGAAACGAGATCCTTGGGAAAAAAAAATACTTTTCCGGCAAAAAACCCCGCAGAACGTTGAAGATATTCACCTGAAAATCCATGCATACTTCCATAAAATATCAAGGACATTGAAGCAAATTTTTGATAAATCGATTATGTTTAATTTTGTCGTGTTCCCAAAATCCGCATACCGGTTTTTTGGCTTCTTTTGGGCCCCCATCAGTAAGGGAGTAGTCAACCGCCGCCCCCCAAAAAAAAATCTGGCTGAAGCGGGGACACAACGTAAAAAAAAACCCTCATCGATCTTGTAACACCTATAGGACGCCGGAAAAGATAAACTTTAACCGGCGGTACCCAGTGACAGAAAGAAACACCCCGGAAAAAACTCCCCCCCCGAAGGTTTTCCCCAAAGGGGAAACCTTTTCAGTAGGGGGCGCCCCTTTGGGAAATAGAAAAACGTAAGTTTTCAAAAGAAAATCGGGGAATTTTTAAAAAGGACTGGTTTTAAAAATTAAATTTTCCCCCAATAACAGAACGGATTTTTATTTACCCATACTTCCGTTTTAAGAAACGGGATTTTCTTGAATGTTTTTTTAAATTTTTCACCCACATACCCGGGTCTTCCTTTCCCTCACGGGGGAATAACAGGTTTAAAGGTTGGAATTTTTCAAGGAACAAACACCTTTATCTGTAACCTTAGGGAAAGATAAAAATTAACCGGGGTAAGGGAAAAACCCGAAAATTTCCCCTTGATAGGTTTTTGGGGAGAAGATTTTTTTGGAAGGGGTTCCCCTTTTAAGGTTGCCAGAAAAAAACGGTTTTTTTTCCATAAAAAACAAATAAACCGGAACAGAAAAACCGAAAACAAATTTTCCCGGAAAATACGGGAAGGGGCCGGGGTTTCAATGAAAAATTGAAAGCAAAAGTTTTTTCGAAAGCCTTCGATTATTCCTTTTCCCCCCCCGAATTGGTTTCACCTCATCAGGGCTTTAAAGGTTCCCGGCCCCTTTTTCCAATTAAAAAAAATCATCGAGGGAAAACCTTTTAAAGGGGCCGCCGGAAAAGAACTTTAACCGGCGGTTTTGGCAAAAGAATTTTTTCCCAACCCCGATAAGGGGTTTTCCAAACTTTTTTATGGTTGGTGTTTGGGAAAATTTTAAAAGGGGTGAAAAAAAAAAGGGGAATTTTAAAAAGGTTTTCAATTTAAAATTAATATGGTTTTTAACCAAAAATGAAAATTTTTTTTTTTTTGGTTAAATATAACGGATACCCCCCTTAAAATTTTGATAAATTTTTTTTGGGGAAAATGTTTTTTCCTGGTAATATTATTTATTTGGTTTTAAAATTTTCATCAAAACGGGAGAACCATTTTGGGGCCCTTTGGGGTTGGGGTACCCGACCGATGAGGCCCCCAAAAGCCTGAAACCGGTAGCGGGGGTTGTTAGGTGAACAAGACATAAAATTTTTAAAAATAATCGGGGGTTTTTTAGAAAGAAACATTTGCATTCAATGTCCATTGATATTTTTGGGGGAAATGCATGGGGGTTTTTAGGTGAATATCATTCAACGTTTTCCGGTATTTTCCGGGGAAATATTGTTTTCACCTGAGATCTACCTTTCTGGTTCAATTCTTTTTTTGGGGAACCCCTTTTGGAAGAAAAAACCTTTAAATTGATTTTTCTATTCATTCCACTTCACATGGCACTTATCTCTCACCATATAGGGGGGGGTTTTCCAACCCCCCTGGGGGAAAAAAAATTCTATTTAGGAAAAACCAACAGGTGGGAGATTTTCGGAGTGTTTTTTCACTAGGTACCGCCAGTTGTTTATCTTTTTTCCGGGGGACCTATAGGTGTTACAAGATCGATGATGGTTTGCCCCTTTTGTTCCCCTTAGCCAGAGTTCTTTTACCTTTGGCTGGTTGACTATTCCTTTAAAAACCATGAGGGCCAAGAAGCCTGAAACCGGTATGCGGATTGTTAGGTGAACACGACATAAATTAAACATAATCGAGCTTATCAGAAAGAAACATTTGCATTCAATGTCCATTGATTTTTATGGAAGTATGCATGGATTTTCAGGTGAATATCATTCAACGTTCTATGGTATTTGCCAGAAAGTAGTTGTTTTCACCTGGGGGATCTACCTTCTCTGGTTCAATTTTATATTGAATCCTTTATGTGAAGAAACCGTTTAAATTCGATTTTTCTATTCATTCCACTTCAATGGCACTTATCTCTCACTATATGCTAGACGGGCTTCCCAAACCCTACTGAGAAAGAATCTTCATTTAGAAACCTATCGAGGTGAGATTTTCGAGTGTTTCTGTCACTAGGTACCGCCAGTTAAAGTTTATCTTTCCGGCGTACCCATGGGTTTGGTACAAGATCGATGATGGTTTGTTTAGTTGTGTCTCACTTCAGCCAGAGTTCTTTTGGACCTTTGGCTGGTTGACTACCCGTACTGATGAGGGCCAAGAAGCCTGGAAACCGGTATGCGGATTGTTAGGTGAACACGACATAAATTAAACATAATCGAGCTTATCAGAAAGAAACATTTGATTCAATGTCCATTGATATTTTATGGAAGTATGCATGGATTTTCAGGTGAATATCATTCAACGTTCTGCGTGGTATTTGCCAGGAAAGTAGTTGTTTTTCACCTGAGATCTACCTTTCTCTGGTTCAATTTTATATTGAATCCTTTATGTGAAGAAAACCGTTTAAATTCGATTTTTCTATTCATTCCACTTCACATGGCACTTATCTCTCATCTCTGTGGAGGGCGCACTATTAATTCGTTTTTCCAGCTTACTGATTGTTTCCTTTATTTTGTCCATTTCTGCCTCGACCCCATCTTTGATTTTATCTACCTCCGTGTTCATTTGCTCCCTAATTTTATCTATCTCTGTCTCAACGGTTCCCATTCTTTCTTCTAGAAAATTAGCCACACCACACAATTCTTTTTTTAGGCCTTCTGTGTTTTCCAGGAACTTCTCTTCCAGGCTTCTTGAATTTCTAGAAGCTTCTCTTCCAGATTTCTAGAATTTTCTTCAAGCTTCTCTTTCAGATTTCTAGAATTTTCTTCCAAGCTTTTCTTGAATGATTTATAGAAGCTTCTGCCAGACTTCTAGAATTTTCTTGAAGCTTCTCTTCCAGATTTCTAGCATTTTCTTCCAGACTTCTTGAATTTTCTTCCAGAAGCTTCTCTTCCAGATTTCTAGCATTTTCTTCCAGACTTCTTGAATTTTCTTCCAGTTTATTCATTACCAAACTTAAATCACCTCCGGAACTTGAATAAAAATGTTTCTGGGTCCTCACCTTCGTATAAGTCCTTCTGCAAGTCTTTCCTGGAGTACTTGCTTTTTACCTGTTGTTTCCAGTTCCCTTTCCTCCATTCCTGTTTCAATCTCGCTACCTTCAAATCCGAAGGCGCACTTTTCTTGAACACATTTTGTCTTTGACGAGGTATCAGTCTGTTTTACACGAAAAGTTATCAGTTTGTTAAAAATTCACTTCGCGAATTCTTTCCACGGGCCACCAGTCTATTGTCTGTTTCACGCGAAGAGTGTATCAGTTTATATTCCCACGCACAATTGTCCACTTCGCGAAAACTGGCCACTGTCTATTTTCTGTTTCACGCGAACAGCGTATCAGTTTATATTCCCACGTCCACTGGCATCCACTTCCGAACGTGCGAAAACAACTGTCGCACCCACTGTCTATTTTGGGCGTACAAAAGGTCTATCAATTTATTTTTCTGACTATCCACTCCACGATCACTTGTTTATTTTCAAAATCTCACTTCCGACACCAATTGTAACGTAAATAAACTTAACTTGGTTTAAATAATTTATTTCACACTGAATCTACAACTTAATTTATATTACTACGCCACTGTATAGCTCGATGGTATGGGCTCGTTCAGACTGTGTCTCTGAGACTTGAGGGTTGCCTATTTATCTCCGATACAGCATTCTCGATGTTTCGAATTCTTTCCGTTGGCGACCGGCGTGTTCCAATTGTTTCCAATATTGACCGTTGTCTTCCGCGGCAGAGCGCACTGGATGGTTCTCGAACATCTCCGGGGATGATCTCATCGCTGTCGACGGCAACATGTGAGGCGACAGGTCCGGCCTAGGTTCGTTACAATATCATCATAAAAAATAACACATGAATATATGGAATATAACAAACAGAACACCATATTGGCTGTTAGAAATGAGTCTATACTTTGTTATGAATGACGTCAATCTGTTTTGCAAGAACCTTTCGAAAATCTTTGACATATGAGTGATGAGAGAAATCGATCTGTTATTGGTTATTAGTCTTGTCTCCTTTTTTAAAAATTGGTATGACAATTGAATGTTTGAATACATCATGCCAGATTTCCAATATATGATCCGAGACAGCTTTGATAGTTTCTGCTTTTATGCCGTCGTTTCCGACAGTTTTTCCGTCTTTCAGACCCATTATTAAATTCGACAATTCACTTGTCTCAATTGGAGTTAAATCGAAGGAATACTTCCAGATATTCCTTGGTTTGGATCTCTTACAATTTTTTGGAATTTTCTTTGCTTTCATGAAGAAGATCTCCATTTTGGTTACGGATTGATGAAGTTACATTATTGTTGGGTTTTGTGTACTCAATCCTCTCACCTGTTCCCACAGAAATTTTGTATTGTTGAGGTTTTTTTCCATTTGTTTTTTATAGTAATCGCACTTTACTTTTTTATTGTTAATGATTATTTTTATATATTCTATACTGGTTTATCAATATATCATTACTTGTTTTTTTTTGAGATATATGTATATTTTACTAATCGATGTTAATAATGCATTTGTCAGCCAAGGTGCGTGTTTTGACTGTTTCCTCAGTTGTTTTTTTCTTTCAGTGCATTCACTTATTTTTGTCGAAAGTATTTTAATAAATTCGTATATTTCGTAGTTTGGATCTGGAACTGCGTACACAGTTTCCCAGTTTATCTATTGAAGTTTTTGTTTCAATTTTTGACAATTTAAGTACTCTCTGTAACGGTGTTTGGTGAGTTTTTCTTCGATTGTATTATTTGTCATGATTTTTAGTACTGTTGTTTAGTGATCGGTTATATAACATTCAATTATAATAGGAATAATCATGTCCGATATGTACGTTTTAGATTCAATAAAAATGTGATCCATGCAAGTTTTTATTTTGGTGGGTTCGTTGATAGTAGATATATAACCATGTTCGTAAAGTGTGTTCAGGTATTCCGTACTATGTTCGTCTCGTTCTAGTATGTCTATGTTGATCTCTCCTAGACAGTACCTAGGGATGAACGGTATTGCAGGTGCCTTCCATCGCGAACGATGTCCCCCTCGAAACTGGAGTTGACGTGTGCGAGCGTTTTTTGATACTCATTATCTCACACAGCCGCTGTTTCGTTTTCAATGGCTCACTCTGTATGTATAGATAACGGTAAATTCAACAAGTAAGCACTCTGGAGAGTAATTAAGCAGGAATTCATGAAAGCTGTAGTAAATACGGCTTTTGTGGAAAAAGTACATATAAATAATTAGAATTTAAATGAAATTAAATATGTGTCTTTAAAAGTATAGAAACGAGGTGGAAACAAGAATTAGTTGAAAATAAGATATTCAAATAAAACAGCATGGTTTTCGTTCAGGGTTCCATTATGTCAACTTCTACAGTGTCTTCATTCTGTCATAAAATAATACATATGATTTGCGAGGATTACCTCTCTCAGATAATCGAAAACAAATAGTTGCCGTATATTTCCAATGTGAGGGAATAACAAAAATAATTCAGTCTAATACAGGAGACTTGGTTAGAGGTTTCCCACATGGAACAATATGAGGGTCAATTTTTATTTATTGTATATATGTACAGTGTGACCCATTTAAATTGGAACCACCCTTGTAGAATACAATTTTCCAATCAATCTAAAAACTGTATCTTGACACAAATTTTCATAACTTTAGTTTCATTTCCAAGGCACTAACTATATGGTTTTTTTCTTTGTCAAAAACGGCAAAATTTGACTACACCACTGGATTTGTAGTCACTATAAATAAAAACCATCAAAATTTCATAAAAAAATATTGGTTAACAACGAAGTTAAAACAACTTTAATTTTGGAAACAAAGTATTTGATTATAATTTTTATTTAGAATACAGACATATTAAAAATCTGGCAACACTGCCGATACAAAGTAGATCACCAGTGAACTTGTACAGTGAAAATCCGAAGTCAATAGCTCATTCCGTTCTACAGTTATAACTCCTGAAAGTATGGTAATGTGAGCGATTTGTGGTGGAAGCGATTTTGTAATAAAAATCTGACTACGCCACTGGATTTGTAAATCATATTCCCTTAAAATAATTTATTTAAGTTTAGGTTATAAGTGTATTCGAAAATAACAGAAAATTAAAAATTCATTTTCAAGTTATGCAGTCTTCCATAGCCGATGAAAACGAAATGAACCGAATCAAGTTTTAAAGTATCAAAATTATTTATTGAATGATAAAACAGAAAGCAGGACAAAAAACGTTCCTTTTAAATTCTGCAAAACTCAATTGAAACAAGCTTTTAGAGAAGGTATCAATAATTTGAGGAAAGGTGAACTAATACATTAGGCATAGGTATTGTACTAAATCAATAGTAGGCTGTGATTTAGTACACCACAAATCGCTCACATTACCATACTTTCAGGAGTTATAACTGTAGAAAGGAATGAGCTATTAACTTCGGATTCTCGCTGTACAAATTCACTGGTGTTCTACTTTGTATCGGCAGTGTTGCCAGATTTCAAATATGTCTATAATCTAAATACAAATTATAATCAAATACTTTGTTTCCAAAATTAAAGTTGTTGTAACTTCGTTGTTAACAAATATTTTTTTATGAAATTTTGAAGGTTTTTATTTATAACGACTACGAATCCAGTGATGTAGTCAAATTTGAAAACAAAAATATCCTAATAAACTTTTGCCGTTTTTGACGAAGAAAAAAAACCATAGAGTGCCTTGGAAATGAAACTAAAGTTATGAAAATTTGTGTCAAGATACAGTTTTTGATGCTTAATATTGAAAAACAAACATTTTTGAGATTGACTGAAAAATGCGTATTCTACAGGGGTGGTTCCATTTTAAATGGGTCACACTGTTATATATATATATATATATATATATACATCAACTTGAAAATTTCAAAGGCATGGAGGTCGATTTGCACATCGTTGAAAAGGTAATTCAATTTTTCTTTCAACTATGATTGTTCTACGGAATCACAATTGCGAGTGCGGCTTTTTATAGCCCTTCCCCCCCTCATTGTTAACTTTTGAACGCTTCGACAAAGAACAACGGGACCAAAACTATTTTGAATGATATCACCGATACAACTCTTTGAAATAGAAGACGTCGTGATTGCTCGATAGATGGCGCGGGGGGGCACATCAACTTAAAAATTTCAAATGGGGGTCAAGTGGCACATCGTTGAAAAGATAATTCAATTTTCTTTTGAACAATTCTGTTTTTTAATAAAGAAATTGAAAAAAAAAATTGTTGAAAAGAGAATTGAGTTATCTCCATGCCATGCCAAAGTTTTTAATGTGTAATTTGTGCCAATGTGTTTTTATCGACCAGAGTTTGTATCGACTACTCAACAGTTTTTCAGTTGTATCCATGAGCAGGAAAAACTTAGTTTTAAAGGTGGGTCATAGATATGTTCTTTGTTTCAATCTATACGTGAATATTGTCATTTCAGCTTTGAAAAAGGAATAAATTAATTCCTAAACGTCAGCGATAAAAAATTTGTTTTACTCCCTGGTCCTGATTCCCGTTAAATCCAACTATATTCAATTCTTGAAAATGTTTGTGTTCAATATTGTGGCTCTATGATCTGTTACAAGCGAATGTAAAGTAAAGCTTGAAAAGTAGACGCGGATTTCACCTTTTTTATTCGTACAAAAATATGTTCTAAGCAGCTTTTAGAGTCTTCTTGGATTCTGGTATGGGTGTTAACAGTTGAGTTAAAGTAAAATATACTCAATATGATATTCAGACACAATTGTGTTATCCATGGAGAGTAAGTCGATATTTATATCGACGAATGGGGTATAGGATTGGAAATTTTAGCTCATTCTATCGTTACAGGTAATAATAATAATTAATACATTGAATTTTTGTTAATATTTAAGTTTATCAATTTCCATTTAGAGTCGCAGAAAAAGTGTAGTGTATAAAATTCCCCAGAACTAAACAATTACAAATTATAGAGAGCGACTTATGTCTTGCCTTGTAAACTGATTTATTATTATAATTATTCTTCACTCTTGTTGGCGACATTTTGAGTTCTTCGCTGTACAGTCTTCCTCGCCCACATCGAAATGCAAATCAGTTCCTTTGGTATTTTCGTTTATCCATCGATCGAATCTTGCCGACATTCCGCCCGACATATGATTCTTCCAATCACCCACCTCCCCCTTCCGTATAAAATGCACCCCACTCTTTTCGAAATAGTCTTCCCCCTTCTTGGCCCCCAAGAGCACCTCGGCGTTGCAAGCTTTATTCCGCCTCATTTTTTGAAAACTGAGAAACTCCGTGACAGACTCAACTTCCTCATCGGTCAGAGGTTTCTCCAAGAAATCCGCGATTTTCCTCACTGTCTCCTTCGGGTTTGCCTTCATGCCTTCGTATTTGAGGATGAGCATGTTGGTTTCGTGTCGCCTATTCCAGAATTCCAAATAGTGATTGAATATGCCACCGTAGGCCACTGCGTCGTTGAGGAAGAGCTCGCAAAATGTTTCGAATTCCACGTTGAAACCGTGCAGGAGCTTGCAGTGATAGAAGTAGGAAACGCAGAGGTCTTTCGGGTTCCTCATCGTGTATATCATCTGGAAAAAATAATAGCTGATGTGAATTTCGAGTACGACATCACAATTTCGAAAACTGTCGATGTAAATGAACGAACTGACTACTCTCCCCCTCCTAAATATACAGGGTGGGGCACCCCATGCAACACGGTCCCTGTAAACCAAACCATTAATTTTTTCGGAAATTTCACCATTTCATTATATGTCTATTGATTAAGGCTGCAAAAAGAATATATTTTGGAGTCTACAGAGTGGCTCAAAAAAGTGTGACATATCAAAGTTGTGTTTTTTTAAATGGAACACCCTGTATTTCGTTACACTTTTGAATAGGTCAGGGAAAAATAATATGATTTCATATGAGGTACTATGTACCTAACTATAACCGTTCTCTAGTTATTGATTTTTTTATGAAAATGTTAGGTACAATTGGAAACTAAATAACATCGAAATGTATAGAAATCATCCCTTCGAATTCTGACCAAGCATAAAAGAGGTTTTGGGCTATTGATTTCGATAAAACCCGTTTCTCAATATTATACAGAATGTTCAAAAATCATTGTCACTTTTTTATAATTTCGGACAAAGATAACTTTGTTATTTAAAATAGAACACCCTGTATTTTTTTGGTCTGAACAATATAAAATTCAATTATCTTTCATTTCATATTGGAGTTCCCTTTACCAAACCTAAATAGTTTTTCAGATATTGGCTTTTTCAAATAGTAGTTCTTATTTCAATGCATTCTTTGAATCAAGATAGCTTTGAAACGACATTTATTCAACTTGTTCAAAGAATTCTCAGTTGTTATACTTCACTTCATCGAAAATATTTACTGTTCACTAAAATGAAGTTATCAGACTAAAAAATTTTTTTTTATTATTGAACTGAAACAACAACAAAATATGAAACACAAATGTATTTAATTGAAAGAAGGTGCTCGAAATGACGACCGTCCTGTTGAATACAAAGAGCCACTCTCTCTATGGAAGACTTCTTAACATTTAATAACATTTGAGGCATCACTCTTCGAAAAGCAGCCCTTATTCTCTCCTTCATATTTTCCAGTGTGGTTGGAGGAGTGTCGTAAACCTCATTCTTCAAGTATCCCCATAGGAAAAAATCGAGCAAGTCAAATCTGGTGATCTCGCTGGCCAATTTTGTGGTCTTCCCCTACCAATCCATTTATTCGGAAAGCACATATTCAAAAACTGTCTGACACTGAATTTGAAATGTGCCGGAGCTCCATCCAATTGTAACCACATCCGTTGTCTGATATTTAGCGGCACATTCTCCAGAAGCTCAGGCAGATCATCTCGTAAAAATTGTAAAAAAATTTGACCATTCAAGTTTCCATCAAAAAAGTATGGTCCTATAACTTGTGTACCTATAATTCCTCCCCACACGTTAACAGACCATCTATTCTGGTGATCCAGAGTGCGAAAAAATGAGGATTCACATCACTATAATAATGGAAGTTGTGTCTGTTCACTAAGCCATTGTTATGAAAAGTAGATTCATCAGAAAATAAAATGGAATCCGAAAAATGTTCATCCCCACTAAACTTGTCCAGAACCCATAGACAGAACTCGATTCGTCGATGGAAGTCTATTTCATATAATTCCTGGTGCATCTGAATACGGTACGGGTGAAATTTGTATTTTTTTATCACGCGTATGAGGCTTTTCTATGATTGATCCCTTAATAAGAAATTCATTTTCCTCATTTCCAATGATAGGTTTTGGTCTATTTGCCTTTTCATGAGCTACACTTCCGGTCAGTCCTACGAAATTGATGTAGCAATTGTTTGAAAACCAACTTGTTTGGATGATTCCGGCATGATTTTTGGGCATACACCCTCGACGCCAAAAGGCAATTCTCTAAACACTCACCAATCGCTAAAATCATATCTATCCGCTCTTGAATGGGATAAGTTTCCATTTTTGAGGCTAATAATTCAGTGAATGTTCTGAATAACGTAAAACACAATAACTGTCAATAAGAATTCTTTCAACAGAATAAATGTCGTTTCAAAGCTATCTTGATTCAAAGAATGCATTGAAAAAGCCAATATCTGAAAAACTATTTAGGTTAGGTATAGGGAACCCCAATATGTAATGAAAGATAATTGAATTTTATATTGTTCAGACCAAAAAAATACAGGGTGTTCCATTTGAAATAACAAAGTTATCTTTGTCCGAAGTTATAAAAAAGTTACAATGATTTTTGATTATTCTGTATAATATTGAGAAACGGGTTTTATCGAAATCAATAGCCCAAAACCTCTTTCATGCTTGGTCAGAATTCGAAGGGATGATTTCTAGGCATTTCGATGTTATTTAGTTTCCAATTATTGTACCTAGCATTTTCATAAAACAATCAATAACTCGAGAACTGTTATAGTTAGGTACAAAGTACGTCATATGAAATCATATTATTTTTTCCTGACCTATTCAAAAGTATAACGAAATACAGGGTGTTCCATTAAAAAAAACACAACTTTGATATGTCACACTTTTTTGAGCCACCCTGTAGACTCCAGAATAATTTCCTTTTGCAGCCTTAATCAATATACATATAATGAAAGGGAGAAATTCCCGAAAAAATCAATGGTTTGGTTTACAGGGACCGTGTCGTATGGGGTGCCCCACCCTGTATACAGCGTGGGCCATAATGTTTGCAACATATGGGAAAAAAATATTATCAGAGTTACAAAATAGTTATTTATACAACAAGAATATAAAGCGAATCTTTTTTACACGCGCGAGAAGTTTTCATAACTAGCCTTAGGCGAGTTATAAAACCTCGCAAGTGCAAAAAAGAGGCTTTATATTCGAGTTGCATACTTGATTTTTTCCTTCAGTACTTTGGTTTTTTAATATAAAAATTAAAATACCCTTTATTATTACCGTTTTGAAAGCAAACGTCCAATTTTTATTGTTTTGACAGTGACATTAAGCAAAATTATTTCAGTCAATCGCAATACATACCTAGAAGGAAAAATTAGAACAAATATTAGGTTGTCAGGGTGCATAGTAACAATTTCAATTATTGATGTCGAAATTACTGTAAAACCGTAATCAGATAATTTCCGTAAATTTGTAAAAAAAAAATTTTAACAAAAAATCAAACCGACGAAAAACGTAACTGAAAAGTAAAAAATAAAATAAACCTCCTTAGTCTCAATAACTAAGCTCCTAAACTAATATAAGTAACTAATTTTGAGTCGGCGCCAAACAAACAAGCAAATGAGTTAGGTAAAGCGTAAAATGTTGGCATCGAGATGCGTGGTGACATTTTGAAAAGTTTTTTGAAATAATTTAATGATCCTCGTTGATTGTTTGTTTGGCGCCGACTCAAAATTAGTTACTTACATTAGTCAATTTGTGACAAAAAATCTCTCCTGCCTTTTTTTCGTATGGGGCGCCGTTTTTATGCAAAAAATAAAACATCTTAACGCGTATTTGTCATTTCTTTAATACTAAGAACTATCTAATACAATAACGTTAAACCAGAACAATAACAGAAAATAACACTAATAAATAAATAGGCGCAAAGCTACAACAAATGTTCAAAATGACCTCCCTCAGACGTGATACAAGATTCAACTCTTCGCCTCATTGATTGTCGTATTCGCGCAAATATTCCTGGTGTATTTCTTATTGTCTCACAGCCGGCTATAATTCGATTCCTCAGGTCTTCAACATTTTCGACGGGAGTGGAATAAACTAATGACTTAGGAAAACCCCAAATGCAAGAATCTAGAGGATTTAAATCCGGAGATCGAGGAGGCCAATGTTTGGTACCTCCCCTACCTATCCAACGATTTGGATATACTGTGATTACGTACAATAATGCTAAAATGGACTGGTGCACCACCATGCATGAACCAGAAGTGTTGTCTCAGCTGTAGAGGAATTTCTTCAAGAAGAACTCTTCCTGTAAGAAATGAATATAAGAGTCGCCTGTTAGTCGTTGTGGGAGGAAATATGGACCGATTAAAAGATCATCAAGTACCCCAAGCCATACATTTACTGAAAACTGAAGCTGAAAATGAGCTTCAAAGATTCCATGTGGATTTTCCTCAGCCCAGAGGTGATTGTTATGGAAATTTGTATACCCTGTCGTTTAAAATTAGCCTCGTCAGTAAACAAAACGCCACTTAAAAAATTGAGAATTTGAGCGATTTGATGAAGAATCTAATGGCAAAAAACTAGGCGCGGATAAAAGTATCTAGGTAGTAGAGCTCGCACACGTTGAATATGAAACGGATACAATTGCTGTTCTTCAAGAATTTTAAATACAATGAAGTTGCTTACATTCAGTATGTTGGCAATTTTTCGAGTACTTGTTTCAGGTGACTCCGCAATTAACTCGAGAACTGCTTCTTCTAGTTGCACAGTTCGTACTTCTCGAGGGCGCCCGCAGTCAGCCGTTTGTTTCTTAAATGTACCATTTTCGCGCAAACGATGGTGAAGACGGGCAAATATTGTGTGATGGGGTCCTGGATACAACTCAGCATACAATCGTCGAGCTTGCCGACCATTACTTCGACCATAGACAAAATGCATGTCTGGCAATTCCGCATTTGTATAATTTTCCATTCTTTTCGATAAAAGAAAAATTGATTACTTATTATCATTAATGTTATACCAAACTAAAAGCTTAAAAATGAAGCAACGCTAATTTTACATTTCGTTGAAATATTCGTATTTAACAGAATGATGACAGTAGCCTCCTAGCATCGCTACTAGATAATGTATTAAAGTAATGACAAATACGCGTTAAGATGTTTTATTTTTTTGCCTAAAAACGGCACCCCATACAAAAAAAAGGCAAGAGAGATTTTTTGTCACAAATCGAACGAGGAACTCAAAAATGATGATGATGATGATTTATTTTAGGAGTGATTTGAATTTCTTTGCGGGATGTATATTTATGATTTCTGATAGAAGCGAGGTTATAATTTTGGGGCTTGAGTAATTTAAACTTCTTTGTCCAATAGTTTTTTTCATGTGTGGCACAGCAAATGGAGTTTTTTATCTGGTGTCATATCTCGAGTTGTGAGCGGTCTCCAGGGTGTGTTTGTTTTTGTAAATGTAGTTAGCAACATTGTATAAATATATTTGTCTTGGATTGAAGAGCTTGATTTTTCCGAAGAGTAAGTATAGGGTTTACTTGAAATAATTTTGTAGAAACGCTTCAGTAAATTTTCTAGTGAATTTAGATGGGTTTTTAGTATTCCATCCCATGCAACTACCCCATAAGTGAGGTGTGGTACAGTCAATGCGTTATACTGGGTAATTTGATCACTTGAAGGAAATTTGGTTTGATGGATTCCACATGGGTATCCCACTTCAGATGACTGTCTATTTGTAGAGTGTTGAAATTGGGTAGATTTTATTTATACGAGGTGAAAGGCATAAAAAAGGTTTTTTTCATAATTTAAAGTAAGTAATCTACTTTTGAACTTATTTCAATTTGAATGAAATCTTTTTCAACTTTAATTTTGATGTTGTCCCAGTCTGTATCGTTGTAATATATAACCGTATCGTCTGCAAAAGTGATAATTTTCACAACTGTATCCAAAAGAAATAAGTTATTTACGTACAAGATAACAGCATGGGACCTAGAACTGTTCCCTGAGGTACACCGTATTTTAGAGTTCCAGATGAGCTGAAATTTCCATTTATGTTCACAATTTGAGTTCGGTTTTCAAGATGTTCAGGAATAGATCTAGTTGTAGGCCCCTTACTTCAATATCCTCTAAGGATTTGATTAAGAGCGAAAAGTTAACTGTATCAAAAGGCTTCGCTAGGTCTAAAAATATAGCTAGCGAAGGTTTCTGGTTATCTAGATCCCGATATTTTTTTTAATTAGGTGTGCAATTGGGTCTTGGATTGAGATACCTTCTTGGAATCCATATTACTTTTCGGATATGATTTTATATTTTTTTAGATAATACCAGACTCTTTGTTTAATGATTTTTCCAAATGTTTTAGCAAAACTAGTTATCAGGGATATCGGTCGGTAGTTAGTTGTAGCCAATTTATCACCATTTTTATTATTTATTTTATTTGCGTGAGAGAGATAGAGAATGTGTTATTACGATTCTTAGGTTAGTTTTATGAGTTTATCGGTGATATCCATGATTCTACCCACTTTCGTTAAACGAAGGGTTTACACTGAATGAATGAAAAACGCGGAACCAATGCCTGAGAAAACAAACTAGATTTTGGGAAAAAACTCAAAATTTTGGGAAGAAAGTCAAAATTTTATATTTTAATAAAATAACACACTGGTAGGATGGCGCCAATAGGCTGTCATAGAAATCCAATGATCGCCGTTTCAGCTATATGGAATGATTGGTATATTTATTATTTTGAATGCGGAATAAGAAACCGCGAATTGTTATGGACGATTGCATTTGTTTGATCTCTTTTTACGGTACTCACCTTGGGCTTGACCTTCTGCATTTCAGCCGGCAGTAGCTGATACGGAAGATGGCTTTTTATGAATCTCGGCGACGGTAAATTGTTGACATACTCCACTGAATTCGTGAACAAATTCTTGAATTGGTCCGTGTACTCGTATAGGACCACAGACATCCTGAAATTAGTTTTGTCAATATTATATATAATGTTCTTCATGTAACGTAAGGTGAAATATAAGTTCTGAATTTGAAGATGGAAACACATTTTAAATTGTCAACTACTTATAACGCATTAAAATTTATTGCAAACGTTACTAATTAAAATATAAAGTACAGGAACAGTGTGTCTTGAAAAAGTACAATAGGTTATATATATATATATATATATATAAATTTTCTTCAATTTCTCGAAATAAAGGTCTGATTCAGTCAATTCATATAATTTCTTTTAACGACGTTTCGACATGGCATTTGTCATCATCAGGTAAAAACATTAAAATAAAAAATATGGAGTTTGAGACATATTTAACTTAACACAATATTAAAATGTATGCACTAAAATAATTCTGTAAAAACATATGGTTCGAAATATAACACGTTATTTAACACAATATAAAAATATCTGTAATATATATGAGTATTCACTTTTTTTTGAATTTCTGCGTTCGCATTGTACGAACGTTATTGTAGGTGTGTGACTTCGAAGTCGAAGTTATCGGGAATGACTGTCAAAGTACCTATATAGGTCAAACAAAACAATATTTGCAGGAACGAGTACAAGCCCACAAGTACTCAAAAACCGACATTACAGCCTTATCCAAACACGAAAAAGAAAATCAACATAAGTTTGGCACTAACAACGTTGACATTTTGATCAAAGAAAGGAATCCATCCCTTGAAATGAAACATTATAAAAGACCCCATTAGCATTAACAATAGAAATGATATAAAAAACTTAAGCCAGATTCATAACAACCTTTTACAACTTTGTTTATAGTAATAATAATGAAAACTGATATTTACATGCTGCCAAAAAAATATAGTCTCAATATAAACAATCCGGTGTACTTATGAAGAGGGTAAAAATGCATGAAAGATAAACAAACCATTCCCGATAACTTCGACTTCGAAGTCACACACCTACAATAACGTTCGTACAATGCGAACGCAGAAATTCAAATCAAATAATTTGTAAGTGAATATATATATATATTATTGATATTTTTATATTGTGTTAAATAACGTGTTATATTCGAACCATATGTTTTTAAAGAATTATTTTGATGCATACATTTTAATATTGTGTTAAGTTAAATATGCCTCAAACTCCATATTTTTTATTTCAGTGTTTTAATCTGATGATGACAAATACCATGTCGAAACGTCGTTAAAAGAAATTATATGAACTGACTGAATCAGACCTTTATTCCGAGAAATTGAGAAAAATATATATGGGGTCAAAAAACTAAAAATGTATATATATATATATATATATATATATATAATAATAAAATATTTATTCAGTTCATTTGCATAAAAATTATCAATGTAAACATAAACATAAACAGTTTTGAATAAATAACAGATTTTGAATAAAATAAAATCAAATATTTCAAATTGATCAAATTTTTATGTCCAGGTTCACTTTAGCCTAAGCTAGACTGTGTTCCAAAACACAAAGCGGTATTTGATGTTTTTGAAATATATTAAACTAATGTAATAAAAATTAAGTACTAGTAAAATAATATAAAGTTACTTAAGGTAATTTAAAGTAAGTGAGAGATAATTTACATAAATGTACCAATAACAGTGGTCACATACTGATAAATTAGTTAACTACACATTTATAAATACATATACACTTCACTCACGAATGTAGAGTAAAACATGTACACACACAATAATAATAACAATAATATTTATAGTATTTATAGCTAGATTAAGTGTTTCTATCATAATGAGAAATTAAGACTTTCAGAAATACTATAGACTGATAAAAATACTACTATGTTGATAAATGAATATTGTAGGTAGAATATATAAGTATAGAATTTGGACTTATATTAATAGCAATGGTGATTGATTAGCAGATTTCAGATTGGATTGTATATACATGTATCTGTTCTGTTATTGGTGTGTTTATAATATTTTGACTGTTGATATAAGTAGCCAATTTGTTACTATGTTTTTGAAATTTTTTTTGCTAATTTCCTTTTTCAAACTTATTGGTAGATAATTGTATAATTTCTGTCCCACGTGTAGGAAACTTCGCTGTCCAATGGACTTCTGAGACTTAGGGAGCACTATATTGGCATTTTCTCGAAATCTTGTTGAATAAATGTGAGTTTTATTCATATCTATTAAATTATGTTTGACTACATTGAGTATTGAGGTTTTGTAGAATAGATTTCTAATATTCAATAATTTAGAATTCTGGAAAAGCAGAATCGATGAATACTGGCTATTGAGTTTATACATTATTTTGATTATTTTCTTCTGTGCTATTTCTAGATGTTTTATATTATTAGAGTATGCACCACCCCATCCGGTTATGCCATAGTTCAGGAGTGATTGGACCAAACTGAAATACCTACATTTTAGATTTATTTCATCTAGTATGAATGTCATTTGTTTGAATAGGTACATTAATGATCTTATTTTTTTGGTCAAGTTCTGAATTTGAAGATCCCATTTTAGATTATTATCAATAATTATCCCTAGGTATTTTGTGTTGGTTGTTGTTTGAATATTATACGTATTATTTCTCAAAGGTAGATTTAGGTCTAATTGTTCAGTATTTGGGAGACCATTTTTATATTTGAAAAAGGTAGATATACAGTTTTATCCATATTAATTGTGAGGAGATTGTCATCGAACCATTTTATTATTTTTCCTAAATCGTTTTTTATTTTGGTTTCTACTTCTTCCCAAGAGTTTCCATCCATAAGAAGTACGGTGTCATATATATATATTTATTATATATATATATATATATATATATATATATATATATATATATATTCAATGTGTCCACTAAAATTATTCTATTTATAAAAATTTATTCTTCCAAAATTAGAAGTGCTCCAACAAAAAATTTTAAATCTCTAAGTTTTTTCTTTAGAAAATAATCTAAAATAACGTTTACGATTTTTTCCTATCGATCGACTACACTTGTCAAATTACGTTTGGATATTTCTTAATAATTAGAAAAATATTATATGGAAAAGTTATTAATTTTTGAGTTTCCTACCCACCTATCAAATTTGAACCAATTTTGCACTGAACCGTCAATTTGAACTTTGAGATAATCCTGCTCACAGTAGGCTGTTGGATATTTCTTTAAAAATATCCACAACTTGTCGATGAGTTGTATTCTCTACAAAAATGAGTACAATTTCAATTTTTTCCTGCAAAGTCAGCATTTTTATTCCACTACTCGATAAAATTTTTTAAAAAAAAAAATATTGCACTCGACGTGAAGTTGTCAGGCCTAGTTGGACAACACGTCGAGTGCAATAAACACTTACTTTTTGCACTTGTTGCATAAATAACTATTTTATCAAGTAGTCGAATAGTTGTATGCAACTCGTATACAATATTGTTTCTACGTTCATGCAAAAACCAACAAATGTTTTATTCAGGTGGTGTAGGAAAATAAAAAGCGTAATTGAATAGCAAAGTATTCAATAATTAATTAGCACTATCGATTTGCATTGTAAGATAGGAACTAATATGTTAGGAACAATTTAACTCGAACTTTTTTGATAAATTGCATTTTCTAGTAATTTCGTAATCCAGTATGTAATAAATATTGAAAATAATATAAAATATGCAATTGTTTAAAATGTAATACAATATCACAGAAAATGGAATAAATATGTCGTCGATTTGAATGTTTATGTTTGTCATAATCGCAAAACGCTGCTGTAGTAGAATGACAGATGAGCAATACATTTTTTATTACACTAGTGCAATAAAGAACCAGTTTTTTCACTAATTAAAATTTAATAAAGTTTTGTTTTTTTCATGAACGTAGAAAAACAACTTTTTCATTATTCTGTTGTTTCCATAGCATACTTCTTAGCTTAGATGATGAATTTTTGGTAATTGATTAAAATTGAATTAGCAAGAATTTGATGGACAAATTGATTTGAAAGTTATGGCACGTAACTGAAATGTTCTTTTGTAGTGTATGTGATAAAAATTAGTGAAACGAATTTTGCTATATTAAATGTTGAATTTTTTTAACATATTATAATTTCGTTTAATATCGAAACATTTTCAAACAGAAAACATTCCTTCAGCAGATGAGTATAATCATCTCAACTGGTATTTTCAGATTTTACAAAATTTGAATTAGTCGAGAAATTGTAAGGTTAAGAAAACAAAAACAAAAATCCAAATTTGGTAGGTGGGTAGGAAACCCAAAAACTACATTTCAAATTTTTGTAGGTGATAAAAAATTGCTTACGATAAATATTTTTGGGATACAAAACTACATATTTTTGAAACATTTCCAAGATATTCACTTCATCCAATAACCTAATAACCAATACATTTTAAACACTCGACGTGTTGTCAACTTCAGCCAAGAACTCGTTTGACAATTTTTTTGACAATATATCGACAATGGCTATTTCATATTTAAATTGATTCTTTTTTGTGGAGACGCGTTAATTCATATCGAGGTGTGTACAATTTATTTGAGTTTTGTTGGCCTTCATGAAACAATTTTAATGTTGAAAAGAGGATGTACTAATTTAGAAATTGGAAATGAAATAATATCATAACAAAAACCAACTGTTGATATATTCGAAAGCATTCAGATTCTAATATATTCAGTACTTACTCAATTAACGGCGATCTCAATTGTTGCAGGGTAGACTGTGCTTTTTCGAAGTCCAAATTATTTCCGATCAGCCATACCATTTCTTGACACCATGTGGACCCTTTTGAATTACAAAAAATATATATGTTTTACGTTTTTTCAAGAATCCTATTGGGTGATTCAGAATGTCTTAAAGTCTCAAAGCACAGAAAAAAGGATCTCTCAAATCAGATATGTATACACATTTGTGAACTAAACAATCTTCTGATAAGCAAAATACTCCTATATTACTGGAAAGTATCACGCGTCATCCCAGTAGCGAAAAATAATCATCCCCCTGATATTTCTCATTTCCGACCAATAAGTAGGAGGGTGGACCATATATTTATTAACTACCAATATAGATAACACTCCATAAGACGACATGTTAACAAAGTGAAGTCACGAATATAATAATAATAGGTCTTTATTTCCCATAAAAAAAATACAACCAATTATATATCCTACAAGGACAGAGAAACAATTATGGGAAAACGCCGAAGATCAGGTAGTGAATGCATGTATGTACAAAGTACGCTGTACATACACCTCTGTTTTTACTCTTAAGCGGAAAAAAATCATATGGACACATCATCTTACAACTAATACATACAGTGCTCGTCTAAAGTCCGTTCCCCCCCTACTAATTTTTGAACCACCTGGTATATCGCAACGAAATTTGGAGGGCTTGAATAGGAGATAAAAACCTACTTTTTCATGAAAAAATCACAGCTAAAAGTTTTAAAATGGCGGCTGAGCGCCATCTTCAATAATTTTTTTAAATAGGACATAATTCTCAACAGTTTTCTTTAATATACTTCACTCCTAAATTCAATTGTTTTCGAAATATTAACGTTTGAAAAGTGACATTCCGGTTTGAAATAAAGTATGGATTTTGGTCACTTCGGGTAAAACATTTTGCTAACTAAACGTTGTTATTAATTTGTAGTTAAATCTCTTAATGAATTCGACTAATAAGAGGCGTAAAGAGAGTTTATTAAGGATAAACAGTACCGCTTATCGGAAAATCTCGAAGCATATGTGTTGTGTAAATTCACAATCAAAACAAATTAGTTGGCTAAAAAATTATAATTTATTTTTGAATAACGCTTTTATTTAACCCCAACAATTATTTCATCAAGTGTTCAATGTGGTCCCCTCCTAAATCTTGACAATAAAGTACCCTATTATAAATAGCTTCTCTCACGTTGATGGAAGTCTGTTCATCTATTTCTTCACATGTATCTATTATTATGCGTTCCAACTCTTCTATTGTTTGGCATTCAGTGGCGTAGATTTTTGACTTCAGATACCCCCGAAGGAAAAAATCTAGAGGTGTAAGATCTGGAGATCTTGGTGGCCATTCTGTACTTCCCCTGCGACCTATCCATAGCCCAGGAAAGTTTGTATCGAGGAACTATCTAGCCATGCGATCGAAATGGGGAGGTGCCCCATCCTGCTGAAATATGATTTCACGATTTTCAAACTCTTCCTGATTGTTCAATACAATTTGTCTTATTCGAGGTTCAATTTCTGTAAAGAACACCTGTAAGATTGCCTCTGATGAAAATCGGTCCAACAACACGATTGCCCAAAATCCCCGCCCAAACATTCACCTTTTTAGGAAACTGGGTATGTCCCTCTATAAAATATGTGGATTAGTATCGCTCCAGTATCGTACATTCTGTTTGTTGACTTTTCCATTAAGAAAAAACGTGCATTCGTCTGCGAAACATACCCGTTTTAGGGAGCCCCGTTCTCCTTCAATTGTTCTTGTTAACTACTCACAAAATTCAACCCTCCGGTCTGGATCATCCTCCGTGATAGCATGCAGGATCTTCATTTTATAGGGATGAAATGTTTCTTTTTTTTAGGACTCTTTGGACACTTTTTGAACTTACTCCACAGGATTCAACAACTGCAGACGTCGACTGAGTCGGATTGATTACCATTTCAGCAACAATTTCTAACTTTTTTTCTTCTGAAAGAGGCGGTCTTCCTGATCTTGGAAGCATCTTTCAGCGTACCAGTTGCTTGGAGCTTGTTTAAAAGTTTGCGCAAATATGACCTCGAAATAGGATTCTCGGGAAATCTATCATTAAACATAGGGACTGCTAGATGATAATTTCTTCCAGCTTCTCCAAATATCAAAACTGCTTCAAATTTATCGTCTAAACTACGAGCCATGATCACACTTTTCATAAAAGGATTTAGGCGCTCAACGGACATTGGACAGTTAGCAGTTCAGTTTGACAGTAAACAAGATGTTACCTCGACAACGATTTTCTCCAATGCAAACTTGATTGAAAAACATTAGTGTTTTTGGTTGGGTTTGAAATGACCAAAATGTCACTTTTCAAACGTTAATATTACGAAAACAATTGAATTTAGGAGTATAGTGCATTAAAGAAAACTGTTGAGAATTATGAGCAGATTTAGAAAATGGAATAATATATGGGGTGTTTTATTTAAAATACCAGGTGGTTCAAAAATTAGTAGGGGGGGAACGGACTTTAGACGAGCACTGTATATGGTCACTCTTTTTCCATACTGTATGAATAATCTTCGGTATGTTGAATAATATCTGTTTTTTCCTCCTTAACTCTTTTTTTTTTCTTCTTAACTCTCTTTGAATGTTCTCTTTTTCACTTTTTTTCTTGGCCACACACGATACAGAAACATTTTGGGAAGGAACTGTATTCTTCTTCAAGATCCCAAGAGGCCGTCGTCTATCTATAGACTCACTCAATCCTAGATTAGTCCGCACCAGTACGTTCATTCATTTTCTCACGGAAAATGATAAAAACTTATTCCAGTACAACGGAATCGTTTTGCCCAAGAGTCACATTGAGGTACACAACAATAATGATTTGAACTAGAATCACTAATTTTTTCACTCGAGGACGTACAGAATATTCACCAGGGAAACCAGAATTTCATCAAATGTCGATAATCACAAGACATTCGACAATATGTTTTTGATGTGGTATACCTATGTGCACGCCTCAAGTATATATATAGTCCTGCAACTATTAATATTTTTAAGTACCGAAATGCTCCCCTACATGTATTCCTAAATCCCAACTTAGCAATGATCCTTATAGTATATTTCTGTATTATGAACACTCGACCCACAGAGGAACTTGTTCCCCAGTTCAGTATGCCATACCTGAGGTGAGAATTGAAATTCACATAGTAAAGCGTAAGTAGAATCTCTTGACTGCAGTGATTGGAGAGAAACCTGAGAGAGTAGCAGGAATTTCTGAGTTTTTTGCACAAACTATCTTTTTTTTTTTTTATGTTCTGGTTCCCACGAAAAGGGATATCCGGTAATGTTCAGAGAACATCGTGGGAACCTAGGGAAAGAAGGTAGGAGTTGGTGTTCTTCTTAAATTTCTGAAGGTTGTATGCTCGGGGAACACCTCCCTAGGCAATGAGTTCCAAAGCCTCGCTGTTCGTTGGATGAACGAGTCTTTGGAAAGTGATGTTCTGCAGGTCTCCAAAGTGACCACGAAGAGGTGTGATGACTGAACTTGACGGGTTAATCTCGAAGAGACTGCCAAAGCAGGAACGATTATTGATATTTCAGAAGAGCATCGCCCATGAAAATATCTATAAAATAGAGACAAATCGCCAACTTTTCTACGGTGTTCCAGACAAGTGAGCGAGTTTGTAAGCGAGGCATCACCGACGAGACGAATTGCCCTTTTTTGGACAGAATCCAATAGCCTCAGGATATGTTTAGGTGCCGCACTCCAAATATGGGAACAGTATTCCAGGACAGGTCGGATCTGTGCCTTATAGATCATAAGCAGCTGACTGGGGGTGAAATAGCTCTTGGCACGAAACAGAAAACCAAGTTTTGGGATGCATAAAAAAGACAGGCTTGTCTATTGATTACAAATTAAAGGTTTTGCTGATAGTAATACCAAGCATCGATATGGATGGCTTCAGTGGTATGGTTACTCCTGACAAAGTTATGTTAGGCACAGTGAGATCGGCTTTTCTAGAGAAAAGACATGCTTGTGTTTTGTTTGCATTGAATTCTACCAAGTTATTAGATCCCCATTCGAGAATTGTTGCTAAGTCCATATTTATATTATTAACATTTCTTCCTCGTTCATTTCTGGTTTCACGGGCTGATATAGGGGCCCTGGAAGAGAAAGCGGTATGGAGGGTACTATCATCGGCAAAGCTGTGTATTGAACATGAAGTTGCTTTCAACAGGTCGTTGATGTGAAGTAGAAATAGTGTTGGTGCGAGAATGGATCCTTGCGGAACACCAGCATTTATGAGTAGAGTGTCAGATGAAACTCCATCGACCACTACATGGAGAGACCTGTTTGAGAGAAAACTAGCAAGCAGAGAACACAGAAAACACTTGTGGCTTCCATTGTAAATTGTTGTCGAAGACAACTCCTAACATTTTGGTTGTTGTTGTGGAATCCAATGATAATTCAGTATTTTGAAACAGACTCATCTCATAGTGTTGTCGTCGTATCATGAATTGTAGCATATTGGTTTTTGTTTTATTCATTTGTAAATTATTTTTCTCAGACCAAGTGATAACTTTACTGAAAGTGCTTTCAGCTGTATTTCTTAGGGAGTTTAGGTCATCCTCAATAACTAGTATATTCATGTCATTAGCATAACATATACAGTGAGTGGAAGAATTTCCATTTAGATACACTAATAAATCATTACCGAAAACTAAATATAATAGAGGCCCCAAAAAGGATCCCTGAGGCGCACCGTCGGAAACATGTTTTTCGGAGCTTGTATTCTCCCCAATTTTTACTATTTGTCTCCTATTTTTTAGGTAGGAGGTCAATAAATTGAGTGGCAATCCTCTAACCCCATAATCTCGAGAGTTTTTCCAGCAAAAGACTGTGATTCACGCAATCAAACAATCCAAGCGCACATTTTTTTTTGTCCAAGGCCGTTATTATTCGTCTGTGAAAATCGTAAAGAGCTGTATCAGTGCCTTTATTAGTTGTTGTTGTGATTGTGATAATAATTCCATCGCAGTAAAATAAGCATTTAACTGCTCTTTTAAATTAATTTCATGTAGTTTCGAAATGCTAGAGAGAATACTAATTGCTTGTAGTTATTTAGATCATTTTTATCCCATTTTTTATATATAGGGGATACACTGGCTAATTTCAAATTATTTGGAAAAATGCCCTTTTCTGTTGACAGATTGATTAGGAAGGTAAGTACAGTGCATAATTCAGAGGAGCAACATGTAATCAACTTGTTTGATATTTGGTCCGTTCCGCATGAGTTAGTGTTTTTTAGTTTATTTATTAACTGTACCAACTCCCTTTCAGTGATGGGAGACATAAAAGAAGTGGAGGCATTGAGTGGGATGTTACTTTCAAGAAATCGAGTATCTAATGAGAAATTTTCAGACAGACGCTTCGTAAAGTGAATATTGAATACTGTTTTCTAATAAAATTAGTTCATGTTTATTGGTTTGTTTTTTTTTTTTGTAAATCGTTAATAATTTTCCATGTTGTTTTAGATTTGTTGTCAGAATTAATAACCAATTCTTCATGATATTTTCTATTTCTAGCTTGTAGTTCTTTCCTATATTCTTTGTTAGCTTGCCTACAAATTTCACTATAGTTGGTGTCATTCTTTGCTAGCATATTGAACAGTGAAACTCTAGGTAGAACACCTCGGGGGACATCGCTATTTTTGGATTAGATTTATTCCTCCGTGGTCCGGATAATATCTCTTTTTTCTCTTCTTAACTTTCTTTTCTTTCCTCTCAACTCTCTTTCAAGGTTCTTTTTCACTAATTTTCTTGACCACAGACGATACAGGAAGATTTTGGGAAGGGACTGATCCCATTGTCTGTCTATAGACACGCTCAAGCCTAGATTAGTCTGCACCAGAACGTTAAGTTCATTTTCTCACGGAAAATGATGAAAACTTATTCCAGTACAACGGTATCGTTTTGCCAAGAGTCACATTGAGGTACACAAGAATAATGATTTAAACTTGAATCTCTCATTTTTTCACTCGAGGACGTACAATAGTCAACAGAACATTCACCAGGTAAACAAGAATTTCATTAAATGTCAACAATCACAAGAGATTCGACAAGTTTTAGGAATAAAATGGCTAAAATCAATGTTTGGAAAAGTAAACAATGTACGTATGTATAGTTTCAAAAATCGACACCAGAGGGAGTATCCGTTATTTTGAATGTCCAATATTGTAACTTCAAGCACATATGAAGCAAATTTGTGAGTTTGTGATCTCGCCTTGTAGCTGTGTTTCAGATTAGTCACATAAGAGCAGGGTGACATCATCAGCATATAAATGGCAAATATTATATGGGTTTGAAAGACATAGCAACGCCCGATGCACTAGTTTGCGCTTCTAGAATAGAAAAAAACAAATGAAGACCAGAAATTCCAAAAACAGAACAGCTTTGCGGTAGGTTAACCTATTTCATTATCATATCTGCAGATCTGAGAATTGGAACAAAAATTACTTCTCTTTGGTTTTCCTGACAATTTATTTCTTATGATGCATGAAATAAAAGTTAATTTTGAATCACCCTGTGTACCTATGTAAAATGGAAAATATTCACCTGTTCTCGGGTAACTAACCAGCCAGACGTCATCTTCCCTTACGGGCGCGTCCAGGATCTGCGAAGCGTAGTTTTCGAAAAAAGGAGGAAGGATGCACCTCCCAGGATTGAACTCGACCAACGCGTTTTCCGCGCCAAGACCCGCGTCTGTTATTTTCCGGAATTTTTCGTCCAACGGCTTCTTACTGAGAAAACTCATGATTAAACGGTTTCGCCGATTCTCGATGATCGAATGAGTGCACTCAGATGCAATTTCTACTTTCACTTTCTTCTCATTTGTTATGGACAATCCAGTGCATTTTACTAGAGTGAAGACTCCAGCGCCGTCCCCAGCTTTTTTTGGTGAAGTTTGTTTGGATAAAACATATTCCTTTGGCGAATTAAACCGAAATAACTCTGTATAAATATTCCTTGAAACAAATAACTTGATAAGGCAATACCACAAACGTCGTTTACAAAGAGGTGCTAGAATACAGGGCCGGCTCTAGTTATTTGCCCCCGTTAGGCGAGAAATAATTTGGCGCCCTCTTTCACCCCTTGATTCCCGATTTCGTTTGTTCAAGCTAAACATGGCATAACACGTAGTTTTCAATCTCTCGTTATAGTATTATTGAGAATTTGTTAAAAAGACAATTTTTACAGGTTAAAGCCTTTTTTATGCTGTGATATTTGGAATGTATAGAAAAATCGAATTAAACGGTTTTCTTCACATAAAGGATTCAATATAAAATTGAACCAGAAAATGGTAGATCTCAGGTGAAAAACAACTACTTTCCTGGCAAATACCACGCAGAACATTGAATGATATTCACCTGAAAATCACTAGGTACCGCCAGTTAAAGTTCATCTTTTCCGGCGTACCTACAGGTGTTACAAGATCGATGATGGTTTGTTTACGTTGTGTCTCACTTCAGGCAGAGTTCTTTGCACCTTTGGCTGGTTGACTACTCCGTACTGATGAGGGCCAAGAAGCCTGAAACCGGTATGCGGATTGTTAGGTGAACACGACATAAATTAAACATAATCGAGCTTATCAGAAAGAAACATTTGCATTCAATGTCCATTGATATTATATGGAAGTATGCATGGATTTTCAGGTGAATATCATTCAATGTTCTGCGTGGTATTTGCCAGGAAAGTAGTTGTTTTTCACCTGAGATCTACCATTTTCTGGTTCAATTTTATATTGAATCCTTTATGTGAAGAAACCGTTTAATTCGATTTTTCTATTCATTCCACTTCACATGGCACTTTTCTTTCACTATATGCTAGACGGGCTTGCCACTCCTACTGAGAAGGAATCTTTCATTTAGAAACCTATCGAGGTGGGAGATTTTCGGAGTGTTTCTTTCTGTCACTAGGTACCGCCAGTTAAAGTTCATCTTTTCCGGCGTACCTACAGGTGTTACAAGATCGATGATGGTTTGTTTACGTTGTGTCTCACTTCAGCCAGAGTTCTTTGCACCTTTGGCTGGTTGACTACTCCGTACTGATGAGGGCCAAGAAGCCTGAAACCGGTATGCGGATTGTTAGGTGAACACGACATAAATTAAACATAATCGAGCTTATCAGAAAGAAACATTTGCATTCAATGTCCATTGATATTATATGGAAGTATGCATGATTTGGAATGTAGTTTTTTTTCCTTTTGGTTAATTTTTTCCTTTAAAACCTTTAATTTTTTTTATTATTCCCTTCACATGGCACTTTTCTTTCATTTGGAATGTAGTTTCAATAAAAACAGATACACAGGAAAATTGTTTTTACAATACTTACGTAAAAAATGTGCAATTTTTGATGACTTTTAAATGTCAAAAGAAGGCTATTTTTGAACACAGTGCAAAAAAAATCTGCACGGCGTGCAAAAAAGTACAGACCTACGTTGTTTAAATACAGGTAATTCACAATACCATCATTCTCATTTCAATCGTTTTTTATCAAACATATTACAATCATATTCCATCCATACTAATTTTTTACAAGACCTTCTAAAACTATGGCCAGTATATTTTGTGGTATTAGCTAATCCAAGAAATGATGCAATTAGACTGTACATTTTCCATTCCTATATCGAAGAAAAAATCTAGGGTTTTCTGCTATCTTAAGGCAAATTTCAGCTGGATCGAATTTGTGTTCATTGTTATTTGGAACTACAAATGTTCTTTGTATTTTCGTTTTTGAATCAGGAGATTTAACAATTATAATAGCATGTTTGTCCTCAATATCATGTATTGTCAGTTTAGAAAGTTCATCCCGGCGACAGGCGCCTGACAATCCCATAATCATAACTATTTTCATCAATAACAAATTTTCATCCGCAGCATCAAGCAAAAATTTAGTTACCTCTTCTCTCGTGAAAACGTTTGTCTTTTTCGGCATATAGCCGGCACTTTTTCTTTTAAGAAATGCCTTCACTTTGGGATAATCACTTCTATGTGTGTTCTTGTTAACAGCTAAAGTTGATTTTAACATAGAAAACTTCGACCACAGGGTTGACGACTTCATATTACACCAACTATCAAATGCGTCATATTCTATTTCGTATAGTAGTTTGGACTTTACTGGTGAAGTTTTAAGCTAACTGCATCCGCTGACTCCATCACATCGGCAGGAATATCAGATGTATAACTAAAATCGCTTTCTTATTATCCATAATTGAAGCGATATTTTATAAATTTACGAAAATTATCTGATTACGGTTTTACAGTAATAGCGACTTCAATAATTGAAATTGTTACTAGGCATCCTGACAATCTATTTGTTCTAATTTTTCCTGGTAGGTATCCATAGACAAATTAAAAATGAAGAGACTGTTTGAAACATTGGCGAACTTGACCACCAAGTTTTTGGTACGGCCAGTCGCGCATGGAGGCGCTGCCCGCAATCGACAGACGAATGATAACATGATAATTTTCCAATATCGACATTTGTCAGAAAATGACAAACCATGTAATTATCTCAGAATAATTCTACTGTTATTGTCATCGAAAAATTAATGATAGAAATTATACTATCGGAACCCAACGTCGAAAATGGACTGTTTTGTTGACGCTGAAATTCCTGGAAATATTCTTTTACAAGGTAAAATATAAGCTGCTTTTCACAAACTGATACTTATTTCCATCCATCAGTTGCAGAATTTCTTTTACAAATTAGTACTTATTTCCATCCAAAAGTTTCCATTTCCTATCACCATTTGAGGAAGTACGAAGTAGATGGTCTACTTAATATGATTATCATCAAACTGGAGTGATTGTGATACCTACTCGTTCTCCTTTGTGCTAAAAAATTAACATAATTATTGAAGGTAGGTTGTTTTTATTTTGGTTGATTTCATGATAAGACTGAAGAATATTTTTAATTTTGTTGTTTTTCAGAGTTTTATTATTGTTTTTTCTGTAGTTGTACCTTGTCCTAGATAAAATAAAATATATTTTTGATGGTGTTTAACTTATTATTCTTATTTTATAAGAACTTAAATTTTGTTCTTGATATCATGAAACAAAGATTTATTTTGAAACTTTCGAACTAACATTCTACGGATCGATTACTGTATATATTTTATTAGTGATCGATTTGCCATTCCTGTATTTCATATGATACAGTCATTCATATGAAATACAGGAATGGCAAATCGATCACTTATAAAATATACACCATATAAAAGTAATACATTTGGAAAACCCGCCTTATCTCAATCGGTATCTGAAGATAAATCTGTTTCACCAACTGTACTAACTTAGTTCGGCCAGTTGCGAGATATGTCGCCACTGTCTAAACGTGGTGCCAACTTTTTCTGCAGGTTTGACAACTCTCTTTATTTTTAGTTTCTCTATGTAGGTATCGCGAAATAATTTTGCTTAATGTCACTGTCACTGCCAAAACAATAAAAATCGGACGTTTGCTTTCAAAACGTTAATAATAAAGGATATTTTTATATTAAAAAACCAAAGTATTGTAAAAAATCATGTATACAACTCGATTATAAAGAATCTTTTTTGCACTTACGAGGTGTCATAACGAGCGTTGTATAAATAACTATTTTAATGCAAAACCATAGAAAAAACAATACATCAATAGGTGGTTATTACCCCTAGAAAAAATATTTTTACAAAAAATTTAGCTATAAGGTTTTAAACCCTTTTTGCTTTCGTTTTTGCAAATTCTTTAACTAGGTGTTTCGGATCGATCTGGCTTGCTAATTCGCTTTCGATAGAAATCATAGCGAGACCTGTAAGCTCTGGCACATTGTACTACGCAGGAAGGTTTTATGGAGTTTTAATTTGCAAAACAAGAAAACAGTTTCTTGTAAACTCAACTCAAGATGACTGGCTTTCCGTGTTGTGGCACCAAGGGTGGGGCGGGTGGTTGGGCGGCGAGAGGAGAGGGGGCTATTAACTTCGACGGTTACATTCATGGCGCATGCAGAAGACGAATGATGTATAGTTTTCCCCATATCAATTGCAGAAGCATAAAAAAGTCTTGCGGCGAAATCCTGTGAGCAGCAGTGGCGGAGATAACTAATTTTATTTAGATATTTTAAGATTTTAAAAATACTTCATAAATAATGAAAAATGAAAAAAAATTAAAGACAAGCTTTTATTCATACAAATACATTAAGAAAGAAAAATAATTTCTTTCATTGTTTGATGTAGGTTATTATTATATCCTAAAACGTATTTCGATCGGCACACACCAAGACCACAGGCGCTACTGGTTTTTAATCTTTCAGAGCTATTAAAACACAAATATAACGCGTGATTTATGACCTCCCATCGTATAGACACACCTGCCAGCATTGATGTCCGACTTGATTGGCCCAGACGAATTGGTTGTAGAACAGACAGCCGTCACTCAAGTCCACGTTGACCAGCGGGCTCTTTGTGCCGACGGAGACTGTATACAAGTAGTACAGATTATTTTTCGTTCCGTTTCTTCGCATATACGCTCGTGTTAGCGAAGTGAGTTTTTATTTGCTCCCTATAGAAACAGCTTCTGCAATTGATATTGGATGGACTATACCTTATCACGGACACCGGGGGGCACACATTTATGTTTTGGCGTACAATGAAACCGTCATACGGTAGCTTGCTTGTACGTCGCTGGTCCTGCTAAAATAACTGAAGCACAATAATAACACTGACAATAAAGTACTGTACTAAATAGACTCCGAATTACTTTGTTTCTCTGCACAATATTCACAAAACTGCCTGTCCGTGATTCCGCATATCGTCTTTCTTGCCTTCTCGATTCATCGGGAACATTCGGTGACGTCATCAAAATTTCCAGAAGATTTTTTGGTCAACGGCTGCTTTAATCAAAACAACGTCTGAGTAGTGCTAGGTATGTTCTGTGACCCAACCGCACAATTTTGCCGCTAGATGGCGCCACCTTTCACATCGCATAAAACTCTCGATGATGGAGACGCGTACGTGTACGAGGTTCTACGTTGGGTTAGCTCATGATTTTCGGCATGTGACCTAACCTAAGATATACGAGGGTGGCCCAATATACGAGGGTCTAACCTAACGTAAAATATACGAGGGTCTAACCTAACCTCTATGAACCAGCGACCACACCAGAAGACATGTTACGGCAGCTGAAAGCCAACTTTCCTGAGGTCACATGTGAGTCAATTAAATCCAAAAATCCAACCATCTATTCGTCATTCAAGGTTGGTATCTATGAAAAAAACTTCAAGGTGGCCATGAACCCGGAGCTCTGGCCTAGCGGTGCCTATATTAACAATTTTTTACATTATCTTCTGAAATCGACTATAGATCGTTAATAAATCCAAATCTGCTATTGTTGAACGTAAATACAATTAACTTTGATAAAATGAACAGTCTGCTGACAGAAATGAGCTTTTTCGCTAATTTACAGTTCTTATGTATAACAGAGATTGGCATTAAGGAAACACTGCTGGACAATATAGTTTTTCCAGGTTTTAGTTTGTGTGGTTTTTACTGCAGACCAACAAAAAGATGTGGTGGAGTAGCGATATGGGCGCGGAATGATATCAAGGCAACTGTTATTGATCTTGATGAGTTCTGCATTGAACAACATTTTGAAGTCTGTGCTATCTCCTACACACTAAATGAGCAAAAATTTGTTATAATGAATTGTTATAGATCTCCTTGTGGTAATATTGATTATTTTTTAATAATTTTCGTGAAGTACTGGACCTTCTTTATAAACCCGGCACGATTTACTTTATTTGCGGTGATTTCAACTTTGATTCATACTCAAATGTTAATTTTGTATCATTATGTAATTTGATGTCATGTTACGATTTTCGCCCATTGGTGGGTTGGCCCACAAGGATCACTAATACCAGCTGCACATTGATTGACCAGATCTTTTCAAACTGTAACAATGAGGAATCATGTTACGTTATTGATTGTGAAATTTCCGATCATCGTGCGATACTCTTAGACATTAACGAAAGCTCTTCTCTGACATCAAATAATAAAACTGAAATGAAGAGGTGCTTCAATGAAAATAATTTAAAAAACTTCGAGTTTATGTTGGAAAAAGAGGAATGGAGCAATATTTATGAATATGGTGTTTGCGAAGATGCCTTCAATCGTTTTTATGATATATTCCTTCATTATTTTGAAACTGCTTTCCCCAAACGGAAAATATATTTTAACAAGAATAAACGGGGGTGGATTGACGATCTTGTTAAAGAATCTAGTCGTTCATTGAAACATTTATTTTACCTAAAGAAAAGTAACCCTGCTTTAACTGAAACATATAATAACAACAAAAAAATACACCTGAAATTAGTAAACGAAACAAAAAAGAAATTTTACCAAAACAAAATTAGTATGTCAGATAACGATCCGAAAATTTTGTGGAAAGTAGTATCTGAACTCACGAACAGAAGTAAAAGCTCACGTGAGAACATCGTTATTCGAAAAAATGATGACGTTATCGAAGACCCTTCAGAGATCGTGAATGAATTAAATAATTTTTCATCGAAGCACCTCAGGCCTTAATAGGTGATATTCCGAGTAATAATTATTATCGCCTGAACATGAATAATGAAAATGGAATAATATAAATCCATACACAATGTTTTTAGAGCCATTTAGCGAATCAGAATTATTCAATTTAATCAATCGTAAACTAAGGAGCAAACAATCATCAGGAACTGACGAGATACCAGTGTTTCTACTGAAAAGAGTTCTGCACATTATTATAAAACCGATAACTTTTAGTGAACCTTTCATTTTCAAATGGAAGTTTCCCTACATCCCTAAAGGTGGGAAAGGTAACTCCCTTGCGTAAGAACAAAAAATTATCAACCATTGAAAATTTTAGACCAATCACTGTCCCCCAGAGCTTCTCGAAAGTCTTCGAGTATGCATTCCTAGAGCGCTTGAATGATTTTCTTGAATCACACAATATCTTGATACCCATGCAGCATGGCTTTCGCTCTGGAAAATCGACTCAAACTGCTCTACTAACTTTCTATGAAATTCTGATAGAGTTCATTGAAGTGGGCGAGTGCCCAGCTGCTATTTTGTGCGATTTGAGCAGGGCTTTGACTGCGTGAATCACCTGAAACTGCTGGATATGTTGGAATGTTATGGTCTAAGAGGAAATTCACATACATGGATATCCTCGATTCTCAGTAACAGAAACCAATGCGTCTCATTGAGATTTGATCAAGGTGGTGTGGTTTCTTTTCCCACATCAGAAACGAAACTGGTCCGGACTGGTGTGCCTCAGGGATCTATATTGGGGCCGGTTCTGTTTCTCTTATACATAAACAATATTGATAGGGAAATATCATACTCATTATTTACTGCATATGCGGACGATATTAGTATATTGATCTCGGATAAGCAAACTGATATTTTAACACACAAATGTACAGATATCCTGAACTTAACCTCTGAATACTTCAACAGACAGGATCTATTTTTAAATGCTGAAAAAACTCAAGTTATTCGTTTTCATAACTATCAGAATAAAACCGAAGCACTCCAACTGAAGGTTAATAATACTACCTTACAAAGCTCTCATAATGCAGTTAAATTCTTGGGTATGCAAATGGATGAATATCTGAACTGGATTCCACACTGTGAACAGCTGGTTTCTAAATTGTGCTCACTCCTATATCTCTTTAGGAATCTGAGAGTCGTTTTGAATAAAAAGCAACTCATCAGTGTATATTATGCTCACGTTGAGTCTAGGCTGCGTTATGGTGTTTGCTTGTGGGGCAACTCAACAATGAGTAGAAACGTCTTCATTGAACAAAAGGCTATTTTACGTTGTATATTTAACACCCCTAAACAAAGCTCCTGTAGAACCCTTTTATAAATCAGAATATTCTAACTCTGACAAGTCTATTCATATATGAACTTTCAGTTTATGTATTCACCAATAAAACCGACTTCATTCTGAACAGTGATATTCATGATAAGAACACTCGTCAGAAACGAATGATACATGTCAAAAGTGCCAAATACAAGATTACTCAAAATGCTCCTAAATGCATTGGACCTAAAATTTTCAATCACCTTCCAGTAATGATCAAGAGAGCTGAAACTGCAACGATTTTTAAAAAACGTCTGAAGTCGTTTTTGTTGATCAATTGTTTTTATACACTCGATGAGTTTTTATCTAGTCCTATGTGATCCACTCTACTGTGTTTGTGTAATATTGTTTAGACCCGTAAATCTGTTTGCTTGTTTTTAGTACTAGTTGTAAGTTAGATATAAGTACTGACTATTCCTATACAAAACGAAATTTTTTGTCATTTTAAGGAAAATAAAGGATTTGATTTGATTTGATTTGAACCACCAGCTTCTGAATTTGGCGCCTAACCTCACCTGTCATTGGAAAAAACATGGTCGTCTATCTTTGGAGAGAAAATAACATAGCCACCTGTCATTGGACAGAAAAAAACATTGGAGAGAAAAAAACATGATCGTCTGTCATTGGAGAGAGAAAAACATGGCTCCCACTAAGAGAAAAAAGCATGGCTGCCTGTCATTGGAAAATAACATGGCTGCCGCTAAGAGAAAAAACATGGCCGCCTGTCACTAGAAGAAAAAAACATGGATGCCTCGAGAGAAAAAAATATGGTCGTCTGCCATTGGAGAGAAAAAAAACATGTCCGCCAGTCACTAGAGAAAAAACATGGTCGCCTGTCATTGAAAAAAAAATACATGGCCGACGCTTATAGAAATTCACAGAGTGACTCAAATTATGGCAAAATTTACGAATTCACATACATTTTGTATACGGGTGGACCAAAAAAGTATATGTCTCCGATTCGGCTAATTTTCAACGAGCTAATGTGAATCGATGTACTCGAGCCATTATGGCAATTGAAAAACGATTTGAAAAATAAAAAATTTGATTTGAACCCCAGCATACCGAGTGAGGTATCAAATTGAAGGAGAGCACCCATCACTTTCCACCTTAAATTACATGAAATAACAAAACCAATGCTTAATTCGTATTTGCCGCATCGAGCAGAGTCCAAATCCATAAAAAAACAAAGAAATGTCGAAACCCAGGCTCGAACCCGGGACCGCCAGATCTTCACTCTGATAAGGGAAATTGTCAATGGATTCGTCTCAACGTCAAGAATCATAATAAAACCTCTTCCGATGTCAAAAGGGCACTAGTAGCTAACTTCGTTATTATTGGGAGCACAGCTTCGTGCGGGTACTCTAACAAGACAACTTTTATTGGAGAACGTGAATATGAAAAGTCTGCATACATCATGCTTAGTTCATCGAAAAAAAGAAACGTCGAAACCGGGATTCGAACCAGGGACCGCCAGATATTCACTTTGATAAGGTGGGAATTTCAGTGTCAATGGATTTGTCTTCGTTATTATTGGGAGCACAGCTACAACTTGGGAAACATAACACTTATTATCAGAAAGTACAGAAACCTATCTTGACATGTTTTTTGGGCAACCTTCCACAGTCTGAAAATGAAAATAAATAGGTAAATTCAGAAAACGACAAGTTATTGACAAACTGAATCATTTTTCTATAGGAAATACAATTTGGTGAACGCAATAACTTATCGGGGTGAACTAATTAGTTTGCCCTTTCTACACTTGTATAGATTTTCCTGATTATATTTTCATTTTCAGACTGTGGAAGGTTACCCAAAAAACATGTCAAGAAACGTTGTTCCTCCACAAAAAACCACATTCATTCAATACTTACAGAAACCTAATTCGTCGTCCAAATTTTGGGAACTGCGAAATAACGAAGTTTTCGTAGGTTATAAATATTTTTCTGGCTTATTAAAATTTCAAAGCAAAAATCTTTTAATTTTAACGGCTGTGCAATAAATTAGGTTACACCCTGTATACACATAAGTAGATATGGCTAGGAGACCTAGAATCTAGGCAAATTTCCTGTGTTAGAGAGAGATAGATATAGTGAGTTTCCCCCAGATCTAGGGAAATTTTTGAAAAGGTCCAACGTGGTAATTTTGCGACCTCAATTCAGATATCCTTGGGGATTTTTAATATTGTCCTTATCGTTATGTTGACAAATCAATTATTTTTTATTTTAATACACTGTTGAATTTAATGGGTTCATGTCGACTAAACAATTAATCTCAAACAAATAATTGTTTCGACATAAATAACAAATAAAAATGACCTCCTTCGCATTTTGATTCTAGTGATTCAAATAGCCAGGTAGGTATGTATGTTCTTCAATACTAATATCATTTATAATTTTTAGTGTTAATTTTTTTACCGAATATAATTCTTAAATTATTCCTGGAAATATTTTCTTGGTCTCAATATTTAGAGATAATTATAATGATGAAAAAGGAAATTGTGGCATAATGGACAGATTATTAAATTAAAGAAAAAAAGGATCCTCAAGCGGGAGTCGAACCTTATGTTCACATAAGGTCGTGGGTTCGACTCCCGCTTGAGGATGCGTTTTTTCTTTAATTTTATAATCTGTCCTTTATGCCACAATTTCCTTTTTCATGATTTCTCTCGGACAATAATTTCCCACTTTCAGATAATTATAATGTTTGTGATTTCCTAAATTATTTGAACACTCTTTTGGGGATGCACAGGTTGTCTTGCTCTAAGCAATACTGGCACCCGCGATTGTTGCAATGCACGTCTATGACGGCGGTACACTCACGTACATAGAATGTATCATGACATTTCTGTGTTTACTTTCTCCTCTATCTCTCTTTCTGTGTTTCTTGCTTCCTTTTCGACGCACTTGTCCGGTTCCTCTTCTACTACGATCCCCGAAATTAGAGGCTTATGTGAAAATATAAACTATTTATTGTTGGTGATTGCCACAAGAAAGGTTAGTCGAGTTCGTCGATTGTATCTGCCCCCCCCCCCATGGCTTTCCGCCAGCTGAGTGACGTCACCGCGGCGCCACTATGGTTGGTTTGCCATAAGAGCCAATGCATTTTTCACGATTTTCAAAATCTTTTATCTTGGTATTTTTAACTTAAACCTGTTGATTTTTTGAATGTTTCTGGTTGGTGTGTTGGTTTATTTTGGCTCCATTGAATTTTTAGAACTCTAGATCCCCACGTTTTCTGTGGATAACCCATAAATTGAACTGATGCTAAGGTCATTTCGTGAAAGGGCACTTCGTTGTATCGATTTATTATTGTTGTGGATTTTTCTCTTCTAGTCAATTTTCAATTGAGAATGTTTCCCTCTTCAATTTGTGGAAACTTTGGGCCCATTCTAATAAATAGGAATCAATGAGTAGTCTCGATATTTTTATAAGTTGAAAATTTGAGTGAAATTTTTGCTTGTTAATGGTTTTTACATGAAACTACCGCTTCCAGGCATACTCTGAAGTAAAAACAGCTTGAACTAACACTGCCTAAGGAATTATAACAACCTTTCAGCATTTTTCGAGAGCTATATTTACCTCAAATATGTTCAATACATCGAAAAACAGTTAATAAAACAAGTGTCCAACACGCCAACAGTCGATTCAATTTTCAGTTATTCACGACAAACTATAGATGCTTATGGCACTATAAATCCATTGAAACGAAAGTCAAATGCATGGGTACTTATGGCCACAAAACACTTATGGCAGACGAACCATCCAGGTTCCCTGGTGATGTCAAATAAGGATGCAAATCCGTGAGTGTGCAGCTGAAATTTGGCCAATGTACTAAGAGGGAAATAAGCCATCTTTTTCATTGAGTACAATCTTTGGGTGATTGCACATACTTATGACGGCTGTGGAACGCAATAGTGAATCGTTCATATGATAGCTTCTCGCGTTGGAGCTCACCAAAGAGAGTAAACGTTATCTGAATAGGAGGTACTGATAAGCTCTAGCAAATCAGAATCTTGTTACATTAACCCGTCATAGTGACGTATATGGACCAGAGTACAGGTGGCCCACGTATCATACAGAGTGGTCCAATATACATTTACGAGCCTGTAACCACAGAACACCTTACCTACACAGAAGCGCAACTGGAAGGCGCCCCTTTGATCTTTTGGGGTCACATTTTCGTGACCTCAATTTAATTTTTTTTTTTTTTTTTATTTTGTAGACAAGATTTATTAAGGTAAAGATGAATATAAAATAAATAATGTAAATAAGTAAAATGTTCTATTTAAAACTTTGATTTGGTGTCCTCTTGATCATAGAAGAGGACGTATGCTTCTTCACTCACGATATATTTTGGTGATAGCGGTGATACTCTCGAGTCATTGTACTCGTGCCAAGTACCTGCATAAGGGTGCCTACAGTAAGCCGTGTAGTGTCCGTTAAAAGTTGTTCCACTATGGTTGGATACAGCATACAAGTTGTAGCGACACGGAGCTGCGTTATCTACTGCATAAATATTCATATCTAATCCATCGAGAGGAAAGTCAATGAAAACATTTAGTTTTTCTCTGAATCTCTCCATCTGCGAAAATCTTTTCAAGTGAATTACTAAAATTTTGGGGAATTTAAGTATAGATAATGACTTCGTGCATTTTCTCCTTTCCTTGCATTTAGAACAAGTGGGTTTTTCGTCATCATCCAGAATTTCTTCCCTAGTAAACAAGTCTAAACATTGCGACAGTCTGAGTTTGCCAGTACTCTCCGGAATAGGGAGTGAAAGGTCCCAGAATGGGTCAAGTGACAGAACAATGGCCACAGAAGTACATTTCAACGATGATTTCAGTTGACCAACAAAGTTATCGACAATTTTCGAGTTGTCCATTCTAAGATATCTTGACCAAGACTCTTTTGCCTTTTCATTATCGCTCAAATTTTCATCGATTTCTATGAACATAGGATTAGGCCTTTCTCTTACTCTGTTTACATCTTCATGAAGACCTTCCAATAAATATCTGAAAAATTCCTTGGCATCCTGTTGAGCGTTACCCATAAAACGAGGTGCAAAACTTTGTATCAGGCTTTTCAAAGAAACAGTGTTAACCACCACATCAGACGAATCTTCTGACCAAAGTTCTTTTACCACTTCTTCGAATGCTTTTATCAAAGCACCCTTCATACTTGATATGCTTGTGTTGATATCTTTCAAATGTTCGTCTTTTCTCAGATACTCGAGCAACCATCTGGTATTCGATAAACATTGTATTGCGCTATTCATAAAGCAGGTATTGCCAATGTTTTTCAAACCATTGAGACCAAGAGTTTTGGAGCTTCCAAACACAAGTGGTTTGATGGAATCATAACTTAGGGAGATGCGCTCACCGCTATTGCTATCTTCAAAGGAACAGTATCTTATGCAATGATTTTCTCTATCATTGAAGCGCCGCAATAAGGAACTCGATTGGAGGCTGCTTGAAATCGAGTTGGATAAAGATATGGTAGATCGCGTTATTTTTTTGGAAGTGGTTGAATCCAAATTAAACTTTTCAGGTATTTGGCTCCGAATAATATACTTATGGATACTACTTGACATATTTATTCTTTGTGGACGAATAAATATATCATCCAAACGTTGAGTAGCAGGAATAGAACCCAGAATTGACGTTGCGTTTCCTCTTTGGATGGCGATACTGATATGTTGTATCAAAAAAGTCCTTGCTCTTCGATCATCTGTTTTATTGATCAATTTTTGTCCAATATGATTAATTAATTCGGTGGCATAACTACCAAATGAACCGAAGGTTTCAATTGCTACCGGATAAAAAATATATTGATCTTTTAAAGTAGAATATTTTTTCAATTTGGAGTTTTCAGCAGAATCTGCAGCCCCACCAGCATTTCTGGATGTTGAATCAATATGTGATGCTGCAACGGTATCTACGCAGGTGAAGTCCCAGACTAAAGGTTTTCCATGACTCCATGGGATGAGAGACATCCCATCTGGACGCTTACCATCATCACGAATGATTCCCAAAGGTTCTAAGACAGCAGGAATATCAGCAGTTGATAAAGCTCGCTTGATTAAGTCATTTACTGTTGAATGACGAGACGAACGCCCGGAACTAAATCTACAACTCAATCCATGCGTCCCTTTTTCGTTGACGATAAATCCACATCTGCATTTATGACTCACACAAATAGAACAGCCCAAACGTAAACCCACAGAAATCCTGAAAGATTCATCATCTAATAGAGTTCCAAGGAATGCAACTGGAAGAGCGTTGAGCCAAGCTCCAGATTCTTTCGTACTAACTGCCTTCAGTCGAGCCTTTTCAAAAGGAGAATTAACAGCCGAGTCAAGGAGTTGTTTAGATGACAATTCGATGAGAGGAAGATCCCAGGATTTTTGGGAAATTTTATTATCAGGTGCAGAGGTTCCAGTTTTAGAACACCATACAGATTCACATCGGACACACTGGAAAAATAATCAGGTACAATTTGATCAACTAGATGTTGAATACTGTTCAACGAAGAAAGAAAAGCTGGTAAAGAAAGTGAAGATGCTTGTCGTATACCCAGACCACCCTTATTTACGGGAAGTGTTGCTTGAAGCCACGTGGAAAGGCTGAAATTATTATTAGTAATCTGCTCCAAAATCATACGGAGTGTTGAGTCGAAGAGATCAAGTTCATTTTGACAGCGCCAAGTCGGGCAACATCTCAATGTATATATCAATTTGGGTATAGCTAGACAGTTCTTCAGAAGAAAATACCCAATATGCTTTGGAATGGAATCCATGCGGGATGCCATCAAATTCAAAGATTGAGTCTTTTGGTTCAGGGATTGTGCCAAAGATTCTTCTGACATGGGTGCACCAAGGAGGGTCCAGTTGGTTTTATTCATAATTTTCATACCAGGAGCAAAACTATAAAATTTTCCTGGTATGTCATCTTTCAGGTCGTCCAAGAAATATAGTTCGCATTTTTCAAAATTCAATTTAAGTCCAATTTTTTCTGATGTTGAAATGATTTTCTTGAACTGTTCTAAAATTACATCAGATTTACCACCTATGGAGCCGTCATCAAGATACCAACAGTTGAAATCAGCCTTGATTGATTTGGTTAAATTATCAATGCATAAACAGAAGAGTGCTGGAGCTCCAAAGGGTCTCCTTGCTGGACACCTATTTCTGACAAAATAGTGTTATTTCCAAAAGTTAAAAAGGTATGGTTCTTATAACATTGGCTTATGAAAGGATATAGATTCGGAATCTTGTCTTCTACTCTTTCTAAAAGGATATTTCTATGAATCATATTGAAAGCATTCTGAAAATTTATTTTCAGGAATACTGTGGAGGCAGGATCTGGATGTTGATTTAAAATCGACGAGCAGCGTGAGCAACGGCTTCACATCCCCCTGGGGTTCCAAAACCGAATTGAATAGGGCGAAATAATTCACCTAAAGTTTCTTTTATCTTCGAACAAGCTAGTTTTGCCACAAGCCGTCTAAAAATCAACCGACGGCAATAGGTCTAATGCCACCATCTTTTTTTTTAAGAGCAACCAATGAGGCTCCGTAAAGTATGGGAATCACATCCTGTATGACTTTTCCAGTGAGTAAGAAGTTGCAGAACGAAGTCAAAGAACTCAAAAGTTTTTCGCCCATGGATCCAGAACTTTTGGAAAGCAAATCTTGAAGGTGCGATGGCCTCAACGAATCAAGTCCACCAGAAGATCCAGTACGGAAAGATTTCACTGCTTTTGAAACTTCAATTTCATTGACTTGTAATGGAATAAAGTTTTCACTCCCTGTATATTCAACTTCTGAATCAGTTGGATGTTTCAAACGTAATTCAGATAGAGTATGACTGTCAAAACTTGCGATAGTGTCAGATGACGACAAGATTCGAACAGCAGATATGAGATCCCCATCAGAGCCTTTATTGATCACACACTTAGCAAGGTTCGTGGTTGGTGGTAATGACCGAATATCTTTAGATATATATTGTGGAATATTATTGTTTCTTATATTACTTTTTATGATCGATGTTAGAGATTCTCTACGATTTTTATTGGATGTTGGAAGATAGAAAGACTTATATGCGAAAAAAAACAGATTTTCCCAGGCTTCTAAGGAGTTATACTCAACACAGTTGTCAATTGCTCTGCACAATGCTTCAGCAGCGCTCACTCTTGCTGATTTTGGAATTCTTCTTATAATATGGGAGTTCAACTTTTGGAACGACATTGTCAATTAAACCTCTTCCATTCTTGAATCTCCTTCCACAAAATTTTAAAAAGAACCTTCATTCCAAGTCAAAGATCCATCACACATTTGCGAAGCCAAGCCTTTATCATAAGAGCGGTGCATCCTTTTTGTATGAATATTTAAACCTCTTCCATTCTTGAATCTCCTTCCACATATTCCACACTGGAACTCCAGAGCTTCCGAATCAATTGCCGCCCTCACATCCGACATCATTCGTTTTGTGGAAAATATAATTATAAACACCAATAGAACAGGTTGAGATAAAAACCAAATATAAAAACTAAATTAGGTGAATGATAAAATGATCTTGACATTGACCATGACTTGTATAATGTCATTTCTGGGCGATAAATTCAAACTGTCGGTTGAAATACATTTCAAGTGATAAATCAAGCCCCGAAAAAAAAAATGGAAATTAATGATACAAGATACAAAGCACTTTGTTCACAAATTCAAATACCAAACAGCCATCAATGACAACAATCCAACGCCTAGAAATTTGAGGTTGATTAGAAACAAGTCAAAAAGTTGTTCTGGCGGTACGCTTGAATCACGCTTCTGTGTATGTAAGGTGTTCTGTGCTGTAACTCTCAGATAGCAGAGTGCGCTAGTCCGCCACTGTCCAGAGAGAATGGTGGCCATATACGTCACTATGAGTCACAAATGATATTTCATCTCTTTTTATTAATGTCATCATTGTCTTATGGGGAATAGACTCTCCTACTCAGATAACGTTTACTCTCTTTGGGAGTTCACAGCGTACTGTTTTCTGGTTGTCTGCCAATTTCGTTGTTTATCATAAAACACAAGTTTATCAAATGCCACAGAACACCCTAACTATACAGAAACGACAGTAAACGTCGACACTTCGATCTTTTGGAGGCAAATTTTCGAAACGTTGGTTTAGTTGGTGAAGAGAGAAGTGGCCACCAAACAGCATTAAATAACGAGTGAGAAAGTAGCCAGAATGGCACTTGTGTACTATAGTTTGTGGCAGCGCTGGACTGGCCCAGTGCGATTGTGATAAATCCATAGAGAAATCTAAGGGAATGAGCACGGCTCATTGGGGGCCCCAATTTTTCAAAATCTCACTTAGCCAAGATGGCACTGAGTGTGTGGTACGAATTTCGTTGTTTATCTCTTCAAAAACGGTATTCTGGTACAGTAACGCCCTCTTAATTTAATACGTTTTTAGATACACTTTTTGGTCTAACAGAGATATATTTTTTTCACCTGAGATCTACCTTTCTCTGGTTCAATTTTATATTGAATCCTTTATGTGAAGAAAACCGTTTAAATTCGATTTTTCTATTCATTCCACTTCACATGGCACTTATCTCTCACTACATGCTAGACGGGCTTGCCACTCCTACTGAGAAGGAATCTTTTATTTATAAACCTATCGAGGTGGGAGATTTTCGGAGTGTTTCTTTCTGTCACTAGGTACCGCCAGTCAAAGTTTATCTTTTCCGGCGTACCTATAGGTGTTACAAGATCGATGATGGTTTGTTTACGTTGTGTCTCACTTCAGCCAGAGTTCTTTGGACTTTTGGCTGGTTGACTACTCCGTACTGATGAGGGCCAGAAGCTGAAACCGGTATGCGGATTGTTAGGTGAACACTGACTTAAATTAAACATAATCGAGCTTATCAGAAAGAAACATTTGCATTCAATGTCCATTGATATTTTATGGAAGTATGCATGGATTTTCAGGTGAATATCATTCAACGTTCTGCGTGGTATTTGCCAGGAAAGTAGTTGTTTTTCACCTGAGATCTACCTTTCTCTGGTTCAATTTTATATTGAATCCTTTATGTGAAGAAAACCGTTTAAATTCGATTTTTCTATTCATTCCACTTCACATGGCACTTATCTCTCACTACATGCTAGACGGGCTTGCCACTCCTACTGAGAAGGAATCTTTTATTTAGAAACCTATCGAGGTGGGAGATTTTCGGAGTGTTTCTTTCTGTCACTAGGTACCGCCAGTTAAAGTTTATCTTTTCCGGCGTACCTATAGGTGTTACAAGATCGATGATGGTTTGTTTACGTTGTGTCTCACTTCAGCCAGAGTTCTTTGGACTTTTGGCTGGTTGACTACTCCGTACTGATGAGGGCCAAGAAGCCTGAAACCGGTATGCGGATTGTTAGGTGAACACGACTTAAATTAAACATAATCGAGCTTATCAGAAGAAACATTTGCATTCAATGTCCATTGATATTTTATGGAAGTATGCATGGATTTTCAGGTGAATATCATTCAACGTTCTGCGTGGTATTTGCCAGGAAAGTAGCTGTTTCACCTGAGATCTACCTTTCTCTGGTTCAATTTTTTTTTTTTTTTTTTTTTTTTTTTTTTTTTTTTTTTTTTTTTTTTTTTTTTTTTTTCTTTTCCGGCGTACCTATAGGTGTTACAAGATCGATGATGGTTTGTTTACGTTGTGTCTCACTTCAGCCAGAGTTCTTTGGACTTTTGGCTGGTTGACTACTCCGTACTGATGAGGGCCAAGAAGCCTGAAACCGGTATGCGGATTGTTAGGTGAACACGACTTAAATTAAACATAATCGAGCTTATCAGAAAGAAACATTTGCATTCAATGTCCATTGATATTTTATGGAAGTATGCATGGATTTTCAGGTGAATATCATTCAACGTTCTGCGTGGTATTTGCCAGGAAAGTAGTTGTTTTTCACCTGAGATCTACCTTTCTCTGGTTCAATTTTATATTGAATCCTTTATGTGAAGAAAACCGTTTAAATTCGATTTTGATAACTGGCCATAAGAGTAATGCAAAGAAAGTGAAGTCGGGTTATATATGTCTTTCCTGGTCATATTGGCAGCGCGTAGTTATGTCAACCGAACATCAACCAATTCATGACACGCTTCCATTTTCGCGCATGCGCATCAATTCAACGTTGCCGATTAGAAAGAGTCCGAGTGATGGGTCATGCTTCATTTGTTTTGGCTTCACATTTGCTCTTTATTATCAATATTGGTAGTTCATACTGAGATGTCTAAGAACCCTGGTGAATGAACTGATTCGATATTGTTTAGATTTCCGAGGGGACACCACCTGTTACTTCCAACAGAGTTTCTCTCTGTGATAGTCTGTGGTAGATGGCGCTGTCCAAAAATGTTTGTTTAAATTCTCGCTTAATGTCAGAACTTAATTTCTGACATCTGCAGCATCCTATATGAAATTATTTTCAGTGTTTTGTCGGTATCTATGCGTTTTCCATCTCTTTGATTTGAAATCTTGCTGTTTGTTCTTTAAAAAATCACTCGTTCATCAGTTCATTAGTGCTTGAGGAATTGTTTATTTTCAGGTAGTGTAGTGTGTAAGGATACTTTTTTGTAGAATGGGCCATATTTGTATTTTGTGTGGACAGTATAAAGCCGCAGATTCGAATATTCACCTGTATTCAGTACCAAAAGCAAGTACAAATCTTGACGATTTGACTAATAATGATATTTTCATAGTTCATCATATTGTATGCATTAAATTTGATATTTTCTGCAATTTAATGACAATTTCATTTCCAATTCTCCGTCTGTCAAAATGCAGTTAACCTCAAATTCAAACGGTACAAAATACGAAAAACAACAAGACAGTGCTTTCCTTGTGCAATGTTCCGGGGCTTCTAATGCTAGCTTTGCTATTGGTGAAGTTTGACAGATGTCTCTTTTCAACCAATAGCAAAGCTAGAATTAGAACCCGCGAACAGTTCGTCACAAAAATAAAGCTGAGGAAATAAATATAGCCGGTTACTGAATTGCAACTAAAACGAAACTGGCACCATCTGACACGCTAGTAATCTCTTCAATCAAGTAGGCCAAGTGTCGCCAAGTCGATCCCAAACTTCTACAGGGTTTTAGACATCTTAGCACCAGGGTTTTAGACATCTTAGTTCATACATAAATGCCTCTACCCTCCATAGTTTTGTGCTTGGGGTGAGTAATCTCATTTATGAGCGTTAAATTCAAGCTTCCTATAAAAATACATTGCAAATTTCCAAATCATCAGATATCTAAAACCGATATTATTAGTATTTTGAATGGTTTATAATAACAATAAAAGTTCAAAAATCAATAGAAGTCGATGAGACAACACTTTGTTTACAAACGCCAAGCAAAATATTGGAGGTTGATTAGAAATACACCAAATAACTGTCATTGTCACTCTTGTCACAGGAATTTTGTTCTAGTGGGTTAGGTTGTTCTTTGGTCACATACGCAGCGGCAAAATTATAAAGAAGAATGGTAGAACTTACCCTGCTTATTTAGCGCTTGACCATGACTATGGGGCTAAAAAAAGTAATTAAGGCACTGAAATTTTGGATAGGAAAGTCAGGTTACCTGAGGTGCGTTCGATTATAGACTCCAAGAGTAGAGTAAAGTATTTGAAGGTTTCTTAAATTTACTCTGGAGTTAAGTACTATTCATGTTTTATTCGAACGGTGCGGAATTTATTTGAAGTTGTTTACAAAGTCCGAGTGACAGAAGGTTCTGATATCGGAAATATAGGTTATGTTATTGTTTGTTAAAAAAACGAAAAATGGCAAGAACAATGAAAGTTGATGAAAACCGGAGGAAAATATTGTTGACAATAGCAGATAACTTTTCTAGAATCTTGTTCGCCAATTGTAAATAAAATGTTAGTATTTATAGTAGGGAATGACAATGGTAGATTCGAAGGTCATGTGATGGTTTCGAAGCAGCTTTGTTAAAAATAGGTCGTAGGTTAAGAATTCGAGTGGGACAGTATGAACTTGGTAGACCATATGTTTCTCCAAGATTACAACTATTATCAGTCAACAGTATTAAACACATTCACATAAATAATCTCTATCTTGGGTTGGATGTGAGAGTGTGAGACACAGCATAAAGAGATTTTCCGTCCCCCAGAGTTGTGTCAATTTTGTGGAGTTAAATAAACCCAGCTATTTTGTAGAGTTACGAGAGTTAACTCGGTAGCGAATACTCTGGTATTTTCGAACGACAGTCTTATAGTAAAATATACACAACTTTACGATTTTCGAACGCTATTTAGTAAATTATACTCAATGGAGTTAATAATCGAACGCACTTCTGAAAAATGAATGGATTGTGTGCATTTTGTTGTTTTTTCACAACCTATATTGCTTTACACACATACAACTACAGCATGACAGCTTTCTCGGGCACAGTAGTTATAGTTAGGCGCCAGTAGCAAATTGTTTACTTCCTTATAAGTCACGGAGCCTACATTGATGGAGAAACCAATGAGCTTCCCGAATCTGCCGTTTACGACAACTGGCAGCAGCGGGACCTACAAGTTCGTAATTGAGCGCTGCTGTCGCTTTGGCTCCATACCAGATCTGTCATTGGCTATATAATTGAAAGAAATGCTAAACATTTCAACGCCCCTTGCACAACTTGGGTAAAACTTGCATATTTTATTTTGGATATCGTATAATTTGAGGTATCACCCACAGACCACATATGTGGTCTGTGGTATCACCTGTTACATATCCACTTCTCTCTCTATGTTTTTGGTCCTTGCTTCCTTTCGGCGCATTTGACTAGCCTATCCCTTTGGAGGTTCAACCTTGTTTGGCTTTAATTTCCATGTATTCTAATTACATATCCACTTGACACAAAACTGTTGGTGTTGACACTATGTCTTCGTAAGTATCAGAGCATTAAATCCTAGCTCCACTTTTCAACCAATGGTAGAGCTGGAATTTTGAACCCACGCTCCACTATCAAAGCGGAAGGTGCAGTTATATCATGGTCAATTGAAGAATTTTTCCAAATCGTTGGAAAAGTTATTTTTAAGGATATGAAATGAACGTAATCTTGAATTTTGTTATATTTGGTAAACATTTTTAAGCTCCTGAACTTAAATCTTATATACAGGGTGTAATCTAACCTCTTGCACACCCGTGAATGACGATTGTATAAAGCCATTTTATAACGAATTTCAGTGGTTAACAATCTTTAAAAAAAAAATAATAACATGATTGTTCTTTGTAAAATTCGACAAAATTTTGGGTAGCGCCACCCGCCTAATTTCAGATGACCTACTCAGAGGAAAACTTTGGCAATTGCCGAATGCAATAAACATTTAACTCGACATTTGAATTAGGTAGAATATTGAACTGATTATGGGATAAATGTACACATTGCAGGCTGCCTGAGATAGATATTCAATCTCAAAGTGAAGAAAACAACTAACCTTGTTATATCCAAACTGGTGATAAAGTCCAGAACTAGTTAACTTCATACTCTGCGTTTTCGTACAAGATATATTAACACGTTGAAGGACACAGGGAAATCCGAAATCGTGCGCGCTGTGACACAGAAAGATTTTTGTAATTATGAGGTAATAGCCCGGAATTTTTCATGATATTCGTTATAGAAACATTACATTCGTTATAGAAACATTACATGGCGCCCAACGTGGGGCCCCACGTTGGGCGCCATGTACACGTTTTACGTGAAATTGTTCGTTAGATTTTTGTATTGTTGGGCGCCAACTAGCTCTCAGTCTTTGGTTTGTTAAATAAGTAAATAATACACACTGCCACTCTGTACTTATGTTATGATTTTTGATAAATGCAGAGGACACAATGTTTTGTTGTGGTTCAGACACACATAACCCGGGAACCCCCGATGTCTTTCTTGGTTAGGTTAGAGCCTTCCTCTTCTTTTTACAATTCTCGCGCGCTATTTTTTCCAGGGTTGGCATTTACACAATATTCTACAATATTTATTGCTTTCGGCAATTGCCGAAGTTTTCCTCTGATGGGTGCATACAAAACTCTCCGCCATGCACGAAAATCTTGTAATACTTTAATCTTGTTAGACAAGGAAATTTTATATTGAAACAGAACTATGATTGGCTCATTTCCAATTTTTTGCATAGTTCAGGATTGGGATTTCTTTACACAACAGCAAAGGAAGAAAATAAAAACAATTATGAATTCGTGCCAAACTATTTTAATTAAATATATCATTGATTTGATGCCCTCTGCATTTTCGGATAAACTTGATCAATTTAATTATATGATTTCTAATGGCAAACTTACTTTTTTCACGTGATTTTTTTTTCCATGTGAAAAGTATCAACAGAAAATATAACATTATGAAACAGCCAAATTTCAATTTATCCAAATGAAATTACATTAGCTTGATAAAAAAAATATGCGATAATTTATTACTTTCCCATTTACAAATCATCATTTTTGAGATTTTCTTGTCCTGTTTTTCAAAAAAGGGGGAGGGGGAAAAAGAGAAAAATGGGAAAAGACAGGAAGAAAAAAGGAAGCAAAAGTCAGGTTAACATGTGAATTTTGAAACCACTATGAAATCTTTGCCAACGTTTCGACTTTAATAATGTCATCTTCAGGGTAATTAACTTATTCAATGAAATGAGAAAAAGTTGAGAATAATAGGGACATTTACATATTCATATGTAAATGTCCCTATAATTTTTAATTTTCACTCATTCCATCGCCAAAGAAACCTAGTGTTAATTTCCCTGAGGATGACTTTATGAAAGTCGAAACGTCACAAAACTTCCACAAAATATATTTGTCAATGTATATGTGACTCCTCGACTCTGAAGTGAATAAGGCTGAAAATTTAGACAAAATATTGGAAATCATATGTGTTAGAGAATTCATGAAATTTCATCAAATAAATTATGAAATTCTCGATACAAATTTGTATTTCAAAATATTCGGAACTGTGCTATCAATCCCTTAAAATCATCGTGAAATGCTAGTCATGTTCAACGTGCCCAAACCCCGGATATAAATAATCCTCCCTCTCGATTAAAAGTTATGAATATACATTTTTTTCTCCCCTCAGTTATCCAGATCCTTCGAAGACGACGGTAAATTACTGGGTAACGAACAAAACCCAAACTCCCCTGTATTACACGGTATGCTGGGAATCTTGGAGCCTTGCTTGGAAAACCCTGTATACTGCACAGTAGTGGGCTGAATGGGTGGAGGCAGGCTTATGGCTGCACTCGTTTCTTCCACTCTATCCAGTAAGGTTTTTTCTGCGCCGGGCGTTTGTACGTCTTCCAAAAATGGCAAAACAAAGTCGTCTTTTTTCATGGGCTTGCTTTCGGTTTGGGGGAAGGCAGCGCTAGACGGGATAAGAGGGCTCTGCATGATCTTACATGATTTTATTGCTGTAAAATAATGATAATACTAAGTAAATGTATAAGATATAACAGTAAAATTCAAGAAACACATCAATAATGTCTCAATGGGTGAGCTGAATTAAAAATATTCGGAAAAACGTCAAAACAAAAAAAAACTATATAATCCAATGTTCGTCGAGCTGTAAGCCAGGAAAGTAGTTGTTAGTGGAGAAAATCAGGACATTTTTCTAACCTTAATTTTTTCAATTACCTTTTATTAATTTTTAAACTGCAATGAACTTTTAAAATCCTTGCATTGCTCTGAACTTGACCCAATCATTAGATAAAGTAACAAGAAAAAATCTCACCATCAGGACTGAAAGGGTCCGTGGCAGAATAACTGGGAGTTGGTGACTTTCTCTTGTCCGGCGTTAGTTCCTCGGCGATGCTGTTGTCGGCGCTGAGGTCGGAGAAATCGATGTCGTAATTGATCTTCGAAAGTCCAAGATAGCTGTTGTCGTCAGGCGTGAGGCTGTCGATGCTTTTGTTGTCTAGTGCAAGCGACGGAGACAAGAATTCTATTGAATGGGAAGGTTTCACCTGAAACAATAGATTTAAAAAAAATGCACAAGTAACCCCTTTATAACTCTAAATCACTTCATACCTATATGCGAATTTCTATATATATATATATATATATATATATATATATATATATATGCTGACTAGTTATGTACAAAACTAGGGATATTGGGGTAAGCAGAAATGAAAAAGTAAACTCTTCAAGGTTTATCCAAGCTTTCGGAAATGTTATTTCCATCATCAGGGAAACTACAATAGATGAAAAAACCAATAGTAATACATATTCAAGTGCAAAACATTATGCTACTTACAACTTTGTTGAGGTTGGTTTCAATGATGTTAAAACATATTCATCTAACAGTGATACAAAAGAAAAAACTTAGATCAAGGAATAAAACGAAGTTCAAAGTTAATAAAAATACATTAACATTGTTTAAAATTATATGAATATAAATGTTACTCTATGTGGTGCGAAAAGTGAAACTGACAGGTTAGGAATAATTCAGAACATGTGAATAAATTTACGATCCAGATGAATTACGATTCAGTGGAAGTGCTAGCGACAGAATCACATATATCAAAGAGATCATTCTAAGAAATGGCTTTCATTTCCCAAGAAAACAATTGTGTCGATAAAAAAACAGATATTAACCATTTGAGTGAGATCTACTCTTATTTATTGTATTTAGATATCTATCCAAATTGACAATAATGCAATATCAAATAAGAGTTATTTTTAACATTACCACCACCTTGTAACATCAGTTGGTACTAATCTAACAGTTGGCACTACTGTAATAATTTCCAAGTGACACCCATCAGGTGTCGTTGGTTTAAATATAATTGCAGGAATTATTCCTAACCTGCCAGTTTCATTTGTCACACCACATAGAGTATACATTTATATTCATATAATTTTAAATAATGTTAATGTATTTTTATTAACTTCAAACGTTTTATTCCTTGATCTACGTTTTTTTTTCGTTATATTAGATGAATATGTTTAAGGGGCCATTCATTAATTACGTAAGGTCCTGAGGGGGAGGGGGGTTCTCAAAATACGTGCCTTTATCTCGAGAGGAGGGGGTTAAAAGCCATTCTTACGTAATATTTTATAAGTCGAAATGTGCGATTTCTAACATAGAGTGACGGATATTTGAGAGCTAAGCATTGGGGAAAACAACTCTGAGATCTATTTTTTCTTTTTTAATTACATATTTTTATTTTGAATTTTTTTATTGTTTATTAAGTTTTCAAAATCTTTAATGTGTCTATTTTTACACTTTTTGGAGCTTATATTTACGTCAAATTATGAGTTTTAGTGCAATTGATCCTTTTCTAAAACCAGATAAAATCTTACGTAGGAAGGGGAAGGGGGGGTCCGAGAAATCTTATGTGCTCTTACATGGCCCCTAACATCATTGAAACCAACCTCAACAAAGTTGTAAGTAGCATAATGTTTCACACTTGAGTATGTATTACTATTGGTTTTTTCATCTATTGTAGTTTCCCTGATGATGGAAATAAACATTTCCGAAAGCTTGGATCAACCTTAAAGAGTTTACTTTTTCATTGCTGTTTAACCCAATATCCCAAGATTTGTATATATATATATATATATATATATATATATATAAAATTGAAATCTCATTTAATTTCTAAATATTATAAAAACATAACTACGAATTAGTGAAAATGTAAACAATATACAAAAACAAATCAGAGAAAATTCTGGATGAACTATACCATGAGTCGGAAATAATAGTCAGTGACGTCAGTCACTAGTTCAGAAACAACACAATAAGAGCGGCAAAATAATATATTTTACAACAAAAATCTATTGTATCTCGAATCTATAATCCCGATATGCCGCTTATTTTAGCAGCCTCTATTTTAACTAAAGTTCGTGGTCGAAGTTAGCAATTGTACTGATATTTTTCGACGGCGGCGCGGATACTTTGACTCACCTTCTCGTTTGGACTTGGCAGCGTTACACAAGGCGTGATATCCAACTGTAGCTTATTTTTGGTGCTGGCTAAACAAGTGATCTGGTTGAGAGAAAGGTTCTTCGAGTAGTAGTTGTGCGGATCTGTTTCTTCATTTCGCTCAGGATCAATATCGATGGGATCGTCAAGAATCTTTGGTATCAGTGGAGCCGATAAAATGGACATGTTTTCCTTCGTTAGTGAGAGGGGGCTCTTCCTGGGTTTGATGATGAGCGGCGTTCTTTCTAAGACTGATGACACCTGTTGATTGATTTCGTCCTGGAAGAAATTGTGAGAATTATGGATTTTTAGGTTTATTAAAGATAATTTTTGTATTCAAAGCTAGTCTAATTTCAAAAAGAAAAAAAGAGCATATACAATAATTTCATTGAAACCATTCAATGATTCAGCTCTGTACCAAACATTAAATTAATTATTTTTAGTACATTTTTTTTTATGGGCTATGAATTTTGATGTAAATACATTCATTGGAAATGGCAGATAAACTATGTAGAACAAACCATTTGTTAAAAAAATCCCTTTAGTCACATTTCTAGATAGTTATTCATAATACAGAATGAGACTACATTTTCAGTCATCTCATTAAAATAAACACATTCAAATTTGATACTTGAAACTGATGATCAACACAATTACTCAAACAGGTTTTTCACCAATCCAGCAATTATTGAACATAAAAGAAACATTGTATTGGAATACAATTTTATAATAATCCACCAAATAAAGATGTCCCCCTGAAAATAACAATCGACCTATCCCAGGATTTTTCCTATAGAAAATATTTGATCAGGCTATTGGGAATTCAAAATTAGATGCCAGCGCCAGAGTGGCGAAAATTCAAACCACGTACATTGTTTGTCTGTTTTCTCAGAGGTTATACACTTGTGTTAGGAGTTTTTCTTAAAATATTTCCATTTGGTATTATTTTCCAGTTTTTTTGTGCAGTGTTATTAATTTCAAGACTCTAGTGAAGTGGTGTATTTGAATCTTGAGACAATATCATTTGCAAAAACTCACTTTGAAGGAAACGAACTATGTTCTAAATTGCTTGCGAAAAAAAATATTTTTCGAAGTTTTTGGACAGGTTAGTGAAGTCATCGGGAATTATTGTTAGGAATTATTTTGAAGAAATGTTACACATTATTATTTGTGAATGTTCGAATTGAAAATAAAACTAACAAAAACAGTTTTTTTTAATTTTATCTAAAACAAACAAGATGGTGTGAAAATGTGTCCTTATATCACCTAGATATACATAAATAGTAACTTTTTTTCCATACTGTATGAATAATCTTCGGTATGTTGAATAATATATTTTTTTATCTTCTTCTTCTCTTTTTTTTCTTCTCAACTCTCTTTGAAGGTTCTCTTTTTACACGCTTTTTATTAGCTTCACTTGTATGTTTGTTTGTAACCGACTCCTTTGGGAGCGATTTTGACCCACTTTAAACGGTCAGATTTCATTCAAACTTTGTAGATTTATCGAGGACCGATGACAATACACTAATTTGATAAGATTATTCCATTTTTTAATTTGCAAAATAAATAATAGTTTAAAAAAACTAAAAACACGCTTTTATAGAAAACCAAACTAAAAAAATAGAAAATAAGAAAAAATGTATTTTATTTTGAAAGTGTGGGGTGCATGGTATCGCCTTGGCCAACAATTACCTGTGATCTGAGACATTTCTTACTTTACTGCCCTAGGTTGTAATTAATATATATTTTTTTTTTAAATAAAATAAATTTTTTTCTTATTTTAAATTTTTTTAGTTTGGTTTTCTATAAAAGCGTGTTTTTTAGTTTTTTTAAACTGTTATTTATTTCCTACTTTGTAGTTTGGTTTATTTATAAAAGCGTGTTTTCTTAGTTTTTTTTAAATTATTATTTTTATTATTTTAAAATAATTTACACTATTATTAATTTATATTTATTAAATTTTTTTACACTATTCTTAATTCAAATTTATTAAAATTTATTTTCTATTTTTTAGTTTTTTTTTTAAAGCGTGTTTTTTAGTTTTTTTAGACTATTATTTATTTTTTTCTTAGTCACACACGATACAGGAACATTTTGGGAAGGAACTGCATTCTTCTTCAAGATCCCAAGAGCGCGTCATCTGTCTATAGACTCACTCAATCCTAGATTAGTCTGCACCAGTATCCAGTATGTTACATTCATTTTCTCACGGAAAATGATAAAAACTAATTCCAGTACAACGGGATCGTTTTGCCAAGAGTCACATTGAGGTACACAACAATAATGATTTGAACTTGAATCACTCATTTTTTCACTCGAGGACGTACAATAGTCAACAGAACATTCACCAGGTAAACAAGAATTTCATTGAATAACAACAATTACAAGAGATTCGACGAGTTTTAGGTATATAATGGCTAAAATCATATAAACATTAATGTTTGGAAAAGTAAACAATGTACGTATGTATAGTTTCAAAATTCGACACCAGAGGGAGTATCCGTTATTTTGAATTCCCAATTACGTTTTAAGTAGCAGGGCCTGTATTCATTCATTATATTATTTTCAATATATTTAGAATAAAGATAACACATCATATTTTAAATTGCTAAATTTCGAACAAATAATTCATAATCTTCTACCTTGAAACCTTCAGATACACATTCAAGTCAAATTGTACCTTCAATGGAAATTTAAGGCACAATTGATGAATGATAAATATTGTCCGCCATCTTGCTGCCATCATTTTAAAATTTCCACTGAACATTTGGCATCCCTAAAAATTTCTTACGAAGTGAATAGGACAAAATATTTCCAATATCCTGGTGGCGTCACTTTGAATAGTTTTCGAATAGAAATGGGCAATAAATAAATGTCTATCATTCATTGTAATACTGCCAAATTTCATGTTTACTGGATACTAACATCCCTTATAGTCTTTTCCGAAAAGAAGTCCAAGCAATGAGTACCCTCACTTTTATTTTTGTTAACATATGAGACGTGCTTTAACTCATGTGAAAGGTGCGTTGATCCATGTAATCGGGGCTTTAGCTCGTGTGAGATGAGCTTTAGGTTGTGTGTGAGATGGGCTTTAGGTTGTGTGTGAGACACGCCTTATGATTTGTGTGAGAGGGATTTTGCTCACGTGAGGCTTAAGTGAGACGGGCTTCACTCAGGTTAGGATTCCACTTTTCCGAAAGGAAATCCAAGCATATGAGAGGAACTTTAGCTCATGTGAGAGGAGCATTGGACTTGAGATGTCTAAAACGCGAGTGTCTTCACTTATACCAATACAAGTTTGTGATAAACTTGTCGACACCAGCCCGCTTGATAATGTGAGTTAACCAGAGTTTCAGATGGCGCCACTGTGGTTTCTGGTTATTCATTAAACTGCAGTGAAATGCTAAGCGTCATTTAACACCAAAAGGTGTCGCCCAAATATTTAATTTGCCTTACCATATCGAATCAGTAAATACACCAGGGGTTTAGATATCTTAGTTGGGCCATGCAAACGGGGCTTCAGCTAGTGAGCTTAAAGGTTTGTGTGAGCTGGGCTCTAGCTCATGCTTGAGATTGCGTGTGATACGAGCTTTAGTCATGTTAGATACGCAAGTATGAAGATACTCTATTGAAGCTAAGAAAAAATGCTTAATTCATTCACTTTAAAGGATTTCATTGAAGTTTTTTTTTAAATATTTTTCGGATTGGGAGTAAGGGAGTATTCACCAGTTTATTGAATCACTAATGTAGGAGCAAGCAAGATGTGTTTACAACCCCACTTTATTTCATTGTGTGGAGCCAAACCCTGGTATGTTGCAACTGACATATCGATGAATGATTGTGCAATGTAGGAGATCCCCTCGGAAGACGATGTATAGTATTCATTACCAAGAACATTTCTCAGGTTCGGATTCTACGTTAAACTGTAGGTTCCCTGCATAATGGTAAGGTTTGCCTAGCCAGACACTTTGAGCAGGAATTAAAATAAAAATACATCATCATAACAATAACATTTAATTCCATTACATGATATAGTGTGGAACAGAAAACAAACTTATGAAAATAATTACACCAGTTGGTAAAATCCTGACACAGAATAAAGACTAAATATTGAGTTTTTTTGTCTTTTAGAGACACTTCTTCTGGAACTCACTTTTGAGCAAGTTTTCATGAGTATGTGTAGATTCATAATGGGTGAAATATACACCATCATTTATGAATATGATGGGCAAAGTTACTATTGTATTCTGCCTGAAAACTTCTTTGCAGCTTTTTCTCTTCTTTGGGCTGAATAATATCCTTAGAGATGATTTCATTTTTCATCCTCGGATATGCTTGTAGAGCCACATTTTTTTATTTTCATCCGTCTTGATAGGAAATGTTAATGAACTTGTTTTTAGATAGGCTACTTATATGCTCTTTCCAGTTCAATTAAGAATCTATCCAAGAAATTTAATATGTTCAAAAGATTTCTTATGTTTAATTGTTAATTTTGGTTCCTTTTAAAACTGATTTTTATTGTTTGATTTTGTTGAAACATTGTTTTCTTTGTACCAATATTCTTGAATTTTGAGGCATTGAATCTGTTTATTGAATGGTTTTTGGTAAATCTTCAATTTATAATATAAAACAACTTTTTAACCAAAAATTAAACCGACGATATACGGAACTGAAAAGTAAAAAATAAAATAAACCGTCTAGTCTAGTCAATAACTAAGCTCCTGAACTATTGTAAGTAACTAATTTTGAGTCGGCGCCAAACAAACAAGCAAATGAATTAGGTAAGGCGTAAAATGATGGCATCGAGTTGCGCGGTGACATTCTGATAATTTTTTTGAAGTAATTTAATGATCTTTGTTGATTGTTTGTTTGGCGCCGACTCAAAATTAGTTACTTACATTAGTTTAGGAGCTTAGTTATTGAGACTAAGAAGGTTTATTTTATTTTTTACTTTTCAGTTCCGTATTTCGTCGGTTTGATTTTTTGTTAAAAAGTTTTTATTTTTAAATTATTTGTGGCTGAAATCTACTTATTACTACCTACTTGTTTTTTGATTATTTCCAAAATACTTACTTACCCACCTTACTTCAACTATTACCAGTTAAATAATATGATTATCTACTTTTACTATTTGTTGTAATATAAATTATTTTTGTTGTTCTGGTTAGTTTATTTCATTACTTCGTATATCATTCCATCCTCTCATAGAATATAATGATTGTGACGGATGTAGGAGAACAAAAATGATGACATTAGCGATCTGTCATTGTCAACTACATATGTGTGCCAATGTTCACGAGTGAAAAATCAATTATCCACTATTTTTCTACCCGTAATATGATCAACTATGAGGTATGCCCTATCTGATAAAAAAAGAATCATCCAAATCGAAGAACCCAGTACAAAGTTATGCCTGATAGAATCGGTTAACGAACCAGAATTCAGAGGGTGAGTGATCAATATCCTTCATTTTGCTACCCTTAGGGGTGGATTTCATCTTTTATATTCAAATGGGACCAACTTTGAAGTACTCCCTATCTACTGAAAAAAGAATTATCGATATCGGACGTCTCAGTAAAAAGTTATGCGTGGTCATACAAAAAAAAAAAAAAATACGCGTCGACTAGAGAACCTCCTCCTTTTTGGTTTTGTCGGTTAAAAAGAACTGGTACCTACCAAAATAGAGCCTTGTGGTACATCACATTTGACAGTTGCCCATTTGATTTATCGAGCTTCAGCATTACCTGAGATATACTGTTGTCTTTCTTGAAGATACGATTTGAGGATTCTGTAGGTTTTCCTCAGAATTCCATGAAATCAAGTTTTGCTACACTATCAAAGGCTTTAGAAAGATCTACAAAGAGCACAGCTATATTTTTCTTTTGTTGAGTGCTCCAAATATATGGATTAAAGCCATATTATGTTGTTCTTAGAGTTGAACTTCATTTCACAGGTGCACTCTGCATTTTTGTTGTTATAATGTAATTATCTGAGAATTGTAAAATTTGAATAAGTAATGTGTTTTCTATAAAAAAATAACTATTAAAAAACCTTTTTAAAGACAAGCTTTTATTTGAGCCGTGTACTCATCATAATATTCGACCCCAAAAACCCCCACATACCAATTTTGAATAGAATCAAACCATAATCACAAAACTCGGCCGCCATTTTAAAGCCGCCATCTTGAATTTTTCAATTTTGACAAAATAATCATAATATTTGACCACGAAAACCCTCAGATACCAATTTTGAAGCGAATCGGACCATAATCACAAAGCTCGTACGCCATATTGGAGACGCCATTTTGTTTTTTTTCACACAAAAATTCTTAATGCATTGTCACCGGAATTATGTACACCTGCCAAATTTCAAATAATTCGTACTTCTGGAAGTGGGTGAAAATCGCGCCCAAAGGAGTCGGTTACAAACAAACAAACAAGTGAAGCTAATATAAAGCGTGTAAAAAAGAAATATACTCTTTATATGAGATCATTCCTTTCTACACAATTCTCCTGATATAAATGAAAGAGTCACAGGGCAGTCCATTTATAATGAGGCTCCTTCCCAATTTTTCCCATTCGCGATGCTCGTTCTGACGCACCTTTAATGGACTTGACGTCTCACCAATATAACTTTCATCACAGGAACAAGGTAGTTATTATATGAAATTTTTAGTTTTTCCATCTAAATACCTGGTAACTATTTCCAATCCGTTTAATCTACTCAGATAAACTGCGCAAACTCAAGAAAACCTCGTAAATATATTATTCTGCATTATATTAGGAATGAATGAAAGATCATTTGGGAATCGTTTATTCAATTGTCCACTGAATACACATGAAATAATCAACAAAATTCACTGAAAGAAAATATAAAAACCATACACCTATCATAAAGATTAGTAGCAGTCCTGAGAGACATTTTTTTTTCTTTATGAGGTAGCTCACTATCACCAATTACAGATTTCTGTTTTGATTTCCAAGATGGTGAATCTGACCGGTGCTTTGGTTGCCATACTTGAAGCCTAGATGGCGTTTACTAGATTTCCATCTAGTTGGCAACATCTTGATGAAAACGATGAAACAAATGAAATATCGATCATTTAATTTGGGTTCATGGACATTACTCACTGTCAGACAAATATACAGACACCAGTCAACAGGTGGCATATGCAAAAAACCCTGTAGGATTTTGCAGATATTACCCATTGTACATGGAGTTAGCCAGGAAAGTAGTTGTTTCCCGATGAGCATTTGACTCACCAAATACCTACTGTGTAGGTTAGAAGTATATATTTTGATAAAAAGTATTGAAAAAAAAACAACTGACATTGCAGAAACTTATTCACTTATCAAAAAAATAATTCACAATTCTAGATTCTATCAATCATTCATTCATAAAAAATAGCGATCACACAGCAGACCTAAACATAAACTCCTCCCCCCTCCACCACAGCCAAAGAAATTATACCTTCAATCTCTCCATATCCTCCCTGAGTTTCAGAGTACTGTCTTGGACCGTCTCCGTCCTCCCCGAAAGTCCCTTGAGCAGGGAGAGGTGCTCGCATAGTTGGTGCATGCCTTCACAAGCCACCAAGGCGGATTCCCAAGCGCTGACGCAAGCAACTTCGCCCGACATGTACGATTCGAACTCTTGCACTGGCATACTCAACGATTCGGCTGTCAGGTTCTCGATAAATGATACTGCGCAGCACTGAAATTCAAAGAAATGAGACCATAAATGACAAAATTCTACCACTCATATTGAATGCTTTAATTTTGAGAAAAAATTCGTAATATGCATGCCCAAAAACTCCCGCAAATCGATTTTTAATAGAATCGCACCATAAATAATAAAACTCGCCAGCCATTTTAAATTCTTGAATATTGACAAATAGACCTCTATATTACGAATCGTGAAAAAACCGACCATAAATCACAAAACTCTTTCGCCATCTTGAATTTTAATCATCTAAAACTGTCAAAATGTATTGTCTCGTGAACAATGTACACCTGCCGAATATCGAGACGATTGGATAAATGGAAGTGTGTCAAAGATTTGATTAAAAGATTGGCTTGTAAAGAAGCTGTGTAGTTTATGAAACGAAATTATTATTACTATTATACTACTCACCAGATTGGTAAAGTAGTATCCAGCTTCGCCCTGCATCAACCTCGAATCGTTGCAAAACCTCGTAACATACAATATGTTGCTCTTCAGTCTGGCAGGATTCGCTTTCAGTACAACGAATATCAAGGCAGGCAAGAATTCGTCCGCACTGACGGGCCCTCCTTGACAGTGCTGTAGGACTTCAACAACACTTCGACAACATCTAGAAATCAAACATAAATTCGTCGATACACTCAATAGAAACTCGTACCACTTGAAAAATACTAATTATACATCAGAAAATAAAAAATTTAACGTCAGATGGTATAAAAAAAGATTGAATTCCTCAAACTGCAATGAACTGCCTAAGATTATTCAATTGTTACGAATACTATACGCCACTGCTCCTTGCGATTTCCAGCGTTTCGGCTTCAAGAAATAGAAACTATGCATTTGATAAAGGGAGTAATTTCACAATGGTATCACAATCTACCGCTACTTATCCATCATATATATTGAAAATTTGTGTAAAATTTAATTACCTCACTACACAGGTCAGCTTTTCCTGGGGAGCCTTCATGGAATCCATGCCAAGAAGGTCATTGATGGCGGTGTAGACCAGGTCACGAACTTCGATGCTCGTCTCGCTTATGCAACAGTCCAGATGATGGGCATTCACCCAGCTCAATTTGCGTATTCTATCCTGAATCGTAAGATCTTTCTCCTCGTCATTGGTGAATTGTGGACAGAACAAAAAGCTGCAAGATTTTTTTTGTGGCTTATTGTCATCATTCAAAGTCAACTTGAGACGAAATTTAACAAAAATAATTTTATTAAAATTCTACTATCAATGAATTAAAAAAATTAAAGGGGGATTGTGCGGTTCATAGAGGTTGTTGAAGGGTTTTGGGAAGTTTGAAAGGTTTTTAAATGGTTTTCGGCAAGGCTTGAAAGGTTTTTAGGTCGTTCGAAAGGGTTTTGGGGGTCTGGGAGGATTATTGGGCGGTTGATGGAGACTCCCTTCATTTGGAGGGTTGGGAAGGATTTAAAGGTTTTTCGGGAAGTAAAAAGGTTCTGGAGGGTTCCAAGGTTTTTGAGAGGTTTGAATGGTTTTGGAGTTTATGTGGGGGTTGCTGTGGGGGCTAAAAATTCCTTTGTTTGGGGGTTCGAGGCGTGGGCAATTGAGAGGTTTTGGGGAGGAACAGAGGTTTTTGGGGTTTGAGGGGTTGGGTTTAAAGGTTTTTTGGGGGATTTTAATATCATTGGGGAGGTCGGGGAATCAGTAGTTGTTGATTGTGGGGCAAAGACTGCCTTCATTTGGAGGGTTGGGGAGGAGCATTTGAAAGGTTTTTTTGGCGGGAAGTAAAAAAGTTCTGGAGGGTTGAAAGGTTTTTGGGAAGTTCGAATGGTTTTGGAGTTTATGTGGAGGAACAGTAGGGATTGCTGTGGGGGCTGAAAATTCCCTTTGTTTGGAGGGTTCGAGAGTCGTGGGTAATTGAGAGGTTTTGAGGGAGAAACAGAGGTTTTGGAGGGTTTGAGAGGTTGGGCGTTGAAAGGTTTTTTGGGGAATTGAAAGATTTTAATATCATTGGGGAGATCGGGGAATCAGTAGTTGTTGATGTGTGGGGCAAAGACTGCCTTCATTTGGAGGGTGGGAGGAGGTTTAAAAGGTTTTTTGGCGGGAAGGGTTTGGAGGTTGAAAGGTTTTGGGAATTTAATTTTTTGGTTTGTGGAGGAATAGTAGGGGTTGCTGGGGGGGCTAAAAATTCCCTTTGTTTGGGGGTTGAGAGTCGTGGGCAATTGAGGTTTTGAGGGAGGAACAGAGGTTTTTGGAGGGTTTGGAGGTTGGGCGTTGAAAGGATTTTTGGGAAATTGAAAGATTTTAATATCATTGGGGAGGTCAAGGATGAGTATTGTTTTTGGGGCAAAGATGCCTTAATTTGGGGGTTGGGGAGGGATTTGGAAGGTTTTTGCGGGAAGTAAAAAATGTGGGGGCTGAAAATTCCCATTGTTTGGAGGGTTAGAGTCGTGGGTAATTGAGAGGTTTTGAGGGAGAAACAGAGGTTTTGGAGGGTTTGAGAGGTTGGGCGTTGAAAGGTTTTTTGGGGAATTGAAAGATTTTAATATCATTGGGGAGGTCGAGGAATCAGTAGTTGTTGATGTGTGGGCCAACTTGAAAATTATATTCATAGTAATTTGATTTCATAAATTAATTCTCCACCTTAATGAAATGGGTCCCAATTTTGTTCCTTAAAATTGAAATTGATGATTTCGAATATATTTTCCTCAATAACTATTCAAGAGTATTTCTCTTGCAATTTGAAATCTTTTGCACTGTATACATTGTAAGCTTCAATGTTGTATTGCAAATAACCAACTGCTAACCTGTATAGACTGATCATGCAGTATTTCTCGTAGAAATCCAGCAACTTGTCCCTAACCTCGGTGGTGACTGCTTGATAAACAGAATTCGAGTTGAGACGAGTGTTGTACAGGTTGTAGAAATTCTGCACGATCTCGGCGAGATCCTCGATCGGCTTCGAGTCCAGTTCGCTCAATACTTTGGTAGTGAACGCCTGCACGCACCTGAAGAAGTCCTTCCTGACGTGCTCCCCCCATTCTCCATAGGTCGATATGAATTCTACCATGAGCTTGTCTGCGTCCGGGTTGGCATGGCGCATTATGTCTATGTATTTTTCTGGTCTAGGGGAATCTGTAGAAAAAACACTATTTTTCCAAGATTTTATGATTGATGTTTTTTGTATTATGTTTTGGAATTGTGTTAAGTGATTTAATCAGCACATTTTGGATAATAACCTATAAGTTTATTTTCAAGTTTTTTTATTAAGTGTAAATACGTTGATCAGTGTGAAAGCAGCCACGAGTTTCAGCAATGAATCTGTCGCGGCAATACGAAGTGTTCTCGGCCGCCAGCGGTCCCTAAAATGTGTAGGAATTTCATGGCCAGAGCCATTAATTTACTATTTGGTGGGAAAGTTTTCGTGGATGGGGATTTTTTTGCATAAACCTGTGCTACTTAAAGTGCTTTACAAGATCTATATATCGAAAACTTTTGTCGCACAAAAATTTGGCCCTTACAACGAATTAAATTAATTTTCAAAAACATTCCAAAACTCCTTCAAAGTTTTCGTGGATGGGGATTTTTTTGCATAAACCTGTGCTACTTAAAGTGCTTTACAAGATCTATATATCGAAATATTTTGTCGCACAAAAATTTGGCCCCCACAACGAATTAAATTAATTTTCAAAAAAATTCCAAAACTCCTTCAAAGTTTTCGTGGACGGGGATTTTTTTGCATAAACATGTGCTACTCAAAGTGCTTTACAAGACCTATATTTCGAAATATTTTGTCGCACAAAAATTTGGCCCCCACAACGAATTAAATTAATTTAAAAAAATTCTAAAACTCCTTCAAAGTTTTCGTGGATAGCGATTTTTTTTGCATAAACCTGTGCTACTTGAAGTGCTCTACAAAACCTATATTTCAAAATATTTTGTCGCACAAAAATTTGGCCCCCACAACGAATTAAATTAATTTAAAAGAAATTCTAAAACTCCTTCAAAGTTTTCGTGGATAGCGATTTTTTTGCATAAACCTGTGCTACTTGAAGTGCTCTACAAGACCTATATTTCAAAATATTTTGTCGCACAAAAATTTGGCCCCCACAACGAATTAAATTAATTTTCAAAAAAATTCCAAAACTCCTTCAAAGTTTTCGTGGATGGGGATTTTTTTGCATAAACCTGTGCTACTTAAAGTGCTCTACAAAACCTATATTTCGAAATATTTTGTCGCACAAAAATTTGGCCCCAAAACGAATTAAATTAATTTTAAAAAAATTCTAAAACTCCTTCAAAGTTTTCGTGGATGGCGATTTTTTTGCATAAACCTGTGCTACTTAAAGTGCTCTACAAGACCTATATTTCAAAATATTTTGTCGCACAAAAATTTGGCCCCCACAATGAATTAAATTAATTTAACAAAAATTCTAAAACTCCTTCAAAGTTTTCGTGGATAGCGATTTTTCGCATAAACCTGTGCTACTCAAAGTGCTCTACAAGACCTATATTTCAAAATATTTTGTCGCACAAAAATTTGGCCCCACAACGAATTAAATTAATTTAAAAGAAATTCTAAAACTCCTTCAAAGTTTTCGTGGATAGCGATTTTTTTGCATAAACCTGTGCTACTTGAAGTGCTCTACAAGACCTATATTTCAAAATATTTTGTCGCACAAAAATTTGGCCCCAAGAATTAAATTAATTTAAAAAAATTCTAAAACTCCTTCAAAGTTTTCGTGGATGGCGATTTTTTTGCATAAACCTGTGCTACTTAAAGTGCTCTACAAGACCTATATTTCAAAATATTTTGTCGCACAAAAATTTGGCCCCCACAATGAATTAAATTAATTTAAAAAAAATCCAAAACTCCTTCAAAGTTTTCGTGGATGGGGATTTTTTTGCATAAACATGTGCTACTCAAAATGCTTCACAAGACCTATATTTCGAAATATTTTGTCGCACAAAAATTTGGCCCCCACAACGAATTAAATTAATTTAAAAAAAAATCCAAAACACCTTCAAAGTTTTCGTGGATGGGTATTTTTTTGCATAAACCTGTGCAACTTGAAATGCTCTACAAGACTTATTTTTCGAAATATTTTGTCGCACAAAAATTTGGCCCCCACAACGAATTAAATTAATTTTCAAAAAAATTCCAAAACTCCTTCAAAGTTTTCGTGGACGGGGATTTTTTTGCATAAACATGTGCTACTCAAAGTGCTTTACAAGACCCATATTTCGAAATATTTTGTCGCAGAAAAATTTGGCCCCCACAACGAATTAAATTAATTATCAAAAAAATTCCAAAACTCCTTCAAAGTTTTCGTGGATAGCGATTTTTTCGCATAAACCTGTGCTACTTAAAGTGCTCTACAAAACCTATATTTGGAAATATTTTGTCGCACAAAAATTTGGCCCCCAAAACGAATTAAATTAATTTTAAAAAAATTCTAAAACTCCTTCAAAGTTTTCGTGGATGGCGATTTTTTTTGCATAAACCTGTGCTACTTAAAGTGCTCTACAAGACCTATATTTCAAAATATTTTGTCGCACAAAAATTTGGCCCCCACAATGAATTAAATTAATTTAACAAAAATTCTAAAACTCCTTCAAAGTTTTCGTGGATAGCGATTTTTCGCATAAACCTGTGCTACTCAAATGCTTACAAGACCTATATTTCAAATATTTTGTCGCACAAAAATTTGGCCCCCACAACGAATTAAATTAATTTAAAAAAAATCCAAAACCCTTCAAAGTTTTCGTGGATGGGTATTTTTTTGCATAAACCTGTGCTACTCAAAATGCTTCACAAGACCTATATTTCGAAATATTTTGTCGCACAAAAATTTGGCCCCCACAACGAATTAAATTAATTTAAAAAAAAAACCAAAACACCTTCAAAGTTTTCGTGGATGGGTATTTTTTTGCATAAACCCAGTGCAACTTGAAATGCTCTACAAGACTTATTTTTCGAAATATTTTGTCGCACAAAAATTTGGCCCCACAACGAATTAAATTAATTTTCAAAAAAATTCCAAAACTCCTTCAAAGTTTTCGTGGATGGGATTTTTTGCATAAACCCTAAGCTTGAAGTGCTCTACCAAACCTATATTTCGAAATATTTTTGTCGCACAAAAATTTGGCCCCACAACAATTAAATTAATTTAAAAAAAAATTTTAAAGTCCTTCAAAGTTTTCGTGGATAGCGATTTTTTTGCATAAACCTGTGCTACTTGAAGTGCTCTACAAGACCTATATTTCAAAATATTTTGTCGCACAAAAATTTGGCCCCCACAATGAATTAAATTAATTTAAAAAAAAATCTAAAACTCCTTCAAAGTTTTCGTGGATAGCGATTTTTTTGCATAAACCTGTGCTACTTAAAGTGCTTCACAAGACCTATATTTCGAAATATTTTGTCGCACAAAAATTTGGCCCCCACAACGAATTAAATTAATTTAAAAAAAATTCCAAAACTCCTTCAAAGTTTTCGTGGATGGGGATTTTTTTACATAAATCTGTGCTACTTAAAGTGCTTCACAAGACCTATATTTCGAAATATTTTGTCGCACAAAAATGTGGCCCCCACAATGAATTAAATTAATTTAAAAAAAATTCCAAAACTCCTTCAAAGTTTTCGTGGATGGGGATTTTTTTGCATAAACCTGTGCTACTCAAAGTGCTTTACAAGACCTATATTTCGAAATATAATATAGGTCAGGTACTGAATAGTACTGTTATCGACAAATATAAAACGCAATAGAAAATAAATAAATAAATAAAGTTTTGTCGAATAACAAGAATAAACATATTGGCTAAAATATATTACCGAATCAACCCACCAGTTTTCTGATCCGGTATTCAGCAATAAAATGGGAATACATTATACTAAAATTAATATCAAATCATGTGTCACATTCTGAATGTGCAAATCTAATACACCAAAAATCAAAATCAGACCTCGTCCCACCCCAGGCTGAACAAATATTTTATCAAACTCAAATAAACTGTTCAGCAGCATTAAAGCATATGAAAAAAAGATTCTTTCAAAATATCAACAAATAAAATGAGACCTCGTCCCACCCCAGGTGCCTTCGTTTATATTGTAATGATATCTACAAAAATTACAAATATGATATTATTTCTACTTCAAAAAACCCTTCATTAAATGAATATACTAGATTTTAGCTATTTATTGGTAATTGAAAAATTATTGCACAGCAAACATTCACGATTTTTCATAATAGAACAGGTACTGTGAAATTTTCTTTTACACGTTTTACAGATAGAATTCAAAGTTCCTCTGATGGAAAATCCGCATACCAGACAAAAATCAAATTGATCGCGATCCGCATTTTCCAAAACTATAGTCACCAATTCGTTTCTGAACTCATCCATATCATTTGGTTTCAATAAAGATTCATTTCTCAGAATTTGCATGAAAAAATATATAACAAACTCCGCAGTTATATCCATCTCTTTGTTTTATATGAGTTATGCACTCAGTTTTGAAGTGACAACCTTCTCCTCTTGAAAAATTTTTATTATTATAATATTTTTCAATGAATGACTCAAATTTTTCTTTATAATCTTCGGCTACTTTCGGGATATTGTTGTAACGTGGATCGATATATATGAATTTATTTATTTGCAAATCAGCTATGGCTAAAACCCAATGGTCACGATTCAAAACCGTACCAATAATGATAGGAAAAAAAATTTTTGAATTGATTCTTATTTCAGGCAGATCTGAAAAAAACTTTGTTCCAGATCATTGCCGCAATGCATTATGGCGTAAGTTTGGTTAGTGGTGAGCAGGATATGAGAGTCATGGGGGTATAATTTTGAAAAAGATGATAAACAGTAATTCATTGCAAAATCCGTTAGCCATTGCCTTCCATATAATGTTTCAAAATCGTCGAATCGCAATTCTGCAGAAAAATTTTCTTGGTATTTGGCAACAACATAATTACCATATTCGCTGCATTTACTATAATATTTATGGTTTCGGACAAGACCGTTTTCAAAAAAATTTAAAGAAAGATGAATATTTGCTTGCTTATTACTGTCAATAATGTCATTATTGTCATCAATGGAAAAATGTATACATTGTCTATTTCTTACATTATCGGGTCGAGGATCAATTAACTCTGGCAGAATGAAAGATAAATAGAAATCGCACAAAGGTTTTCAGCATTTGCTCTTCCCAGAATTCGAAATCGCGTTCAATCCTTACTAAAAACTACCTGACCAAGTCCAAATGAATAAATCACACCACTTTCTCTGTTATGTTTAAAAGTCCTTGAATTTGATAGAAGTAATTGTGGTTTCTCTTCAATTGTAGGTTTTTATTAAAATATTTCAATTTATTGCTGGCGATTGATATTTCAGGATTTTCAAATTTAGTACTAAATGGACACTTGACCTCGATGATACCATCAGTACCTATCATACCATCCGGAGAGCATGCCAAGTATGGAATTTTTTTGTGAACTATAAGACCTACATATGATACCTTTGAATTGGTTTTAATTTCATAGTCTGGAACAGCTTCCCGTTCATACCTATTTCCATGTAATATTGCTTCTGTTCTGGAGTTTCATTGTACAAAGATTCTTAACTATAGATGCCCTAGTCTTGTCCGAGGTAGATTTGATAATTGCTCCAAAATTTGATGATGTTAGTCGAAGTTTCCGTTGGTGAAGCCACAATTTTGATTTTTGATCTAAATTTTCCAATCCAATAGGATTATGTTTACCAAGTGAATTTTAAAATTCTTTACATTTTTCCGCAATAATACTAAATCTTTATTTTTTGAAATTATTGATTGAAAATCGCCGTCATCTGTTAACTCATCATCGATTTCTTTTAACTGCATATTCATTTTAGCATTTCTTTCAATTTCTTTTCGTTTCATCTCATTTAAAGGTTTTTTCAAATTTGACCCTAAGAAATTTCTGTCTTTTTGGACATTCTTTCTCTGCCACGTCTCAGTCTGTGTATATTCATCTTCTAATCGTTCGAGGACCTGCGTATTGATTGCATTTTTTCTTTACTTCAATTCTAGAGGTACAAGCTTCTCTTGGGATATCTATCATAATCTCTTTGTGAATAGAAATAACTTTTTTGCGCAAAACTCTAATGACTCTACTGCATTTTTGGTTATAACAATTACCATTAAATAATTGATTTTTAACTTGAGAAAACCAGTTTTCCACATTTGCATTGCTAAATCTACCCGGATTCTTATCTTTATATAAAATTCCCGAGCACAACGGTAGAAAAGGCAAATATTTCTTCAAAACAATATTTAAAAATTCAATATTATAGTACCTGTTCTCTTCGCCTATTTCACAATTGATTTGGGGGATAGTTGATTCATATACTCTTAAAAATATTTTATGAAATGGACTGCTCGAATATAAAACTTCAGATTGATCGGAGGGATCTAATTCGTCGGAAATTGATTCCAATTTGAATTTTCTGTCTCTAGCGAGTCCTGGTCTGAACATAATTGTAACAAGTTTACAAGTGCAACTTCCATTGAGCTATTTCGAGTTTTTTGAACAAAGGATTTTAACTAAATTACTGAACCATACTACTACTTGTTCTAAATGACTGAAATTGATACAGGCTGCCATTATTTCCCTCAAATGTTGTTGTACATCTACATTGGTCCCAGTTTTTTTATATCATTACAAATAATTTTGAAAAAGTGCGCGCAACAAATATGTATCGGTGTAATATCATTTCCATCCATTTGTTTTCCCTCACAATATAGAAAACGCCCACGTTAAGTAAGATTTTATGTCCATTTTATTGATAAAGTGGAGAGTTCCATTCATCAAAGGAAAACTAAAATCAGTTACAACTCCTGAAAATATAGGCCACTTTTTGAATGTTGTAAAGAAAACGATTTGAATTTTGCTAAAAACTCCGATGGACACCATATCGTGATTACAATTAATCATTTCTAGAACAGGTACTATACGATTTCGTATATTAATGACACCAGCATAGTAAAAACACGTTTCTCGGTAAACGGAGGCTTCTAATGATACTACCAGTTGCATCTAAATGTAGAAAAGATTTCGAATTACATTTTCAATGATTTGCAATTGTTTTATGCTGTATAAATAAACATGAATGGCTGGCCTACAATTTTAACATATGCAGGATTATTTCTCTGCATCAAAACTAGATCTATAAGATCATCTTTATGGCGATCGTTCCTACCGAGTTTTTCAGATCGAACTTTCCTAATTACTGCATCTGATTTAATATTCTGAAGATTTCCACTCTCAATTATTGAAGATACTGAGTCACGAACAGTTCGGTCACGAATAAAAGATGGTTTAATATTTTTCAGTTTTTGCATGAAAATTTTTCTCTGTATACCTTTCGCATATCTACTAAAACGATTCAAATGATTATAGTTCTTGCTAGAACTCAAAACTTGAACTTTATGATTTCTATTATGACTTACATGATAAATAAAATATTGAAACTTTTTGCAGTTATGGGCACAATAACCATAGACTGTGAAAAAATCATTTTTAATATTATATCGATTTGCTTTAAAATTTATGACGCAAACATTATTAACGTACTTTGCTAATTTTTGTTCTAATAAATAAGTATACCCAGTTGTCAATCTATTTCCTTTTGATATTGATAAAAGTTCTTGGTGACTAATGTTGAAGGAACCTTCAGAAAATTTACAGTGGCTATAAGATGGTTTGATCCAATTATTACATTTCAAATTAATTGAATTGATAGGAAGTATGGTTTTGTTTTCTGGTTTATCATCATGTAGTTCTAAAATGTTTGTGGTATCTGCTCATTGCTCGTTGAAATGTCTGAAGACCTATTTATGGCGGTAGGGTTTATGTCGGTGAATTCTTGATCAAAGCAGTGATCTGACAATACATCAGTTGGAAAGACGACATTGCAGTTTTCATCAGACAACTGAGGTGTGGATGTTATAATTGTTGTGGGGGCCAAATTTTTGTGCGACAAAATATTTTGAAATATAGGTCTTGTAGAGCACTTCAAGTAGCACAGGTTTATGCAAAAAAATCGCTATCCACGAAAACTTTGAAGGAGTTTTAGAATTTTTTTTAAATTAATTTAATTCGTTGTGGGGGCCAAATTTTTGTGGGACAAAACATTTCGAAATATAGGTTTGGTAGAGCACTTTAAGTAGCACAGGTTCATGCAAAAAAATCCCCATCCACGAAAACTTTGAAGGAGTTTTGGAATTTTTTTGAAAATTAATTTAACTCGTTGTGGGGGCCAAATTTTTGTGCGACAAAATATTTCGAGATATAAGTCTTGTAGAACATTTCAAGTTGCACAGGTTTATGCGAAAAAATCCCCATCCACGATAACTTTGAAGGAGTTTTGGATTTTTTTTAAATTAATTTAATTCGTTGTGGGGGCCAAATTTTTGTGCGACAAAATATTTGAAATATAGGTCATGTGAAGCACTTTGAGTAGCACATGTTTATGCAAAAAAATCGCTATACACGAAAACTTTGAAGGAGTTTTGGAATTTTTTTGAAAATCAATTTAATTCGTTGTGGGGGCCAAATTTTTGTGCGACAAAATATTTTGAAATATAGGTCTTGTAGAGCACTTCAAGTAGCACAGGTTTATGCAAAAAAATCCCCATCCACGAAAACTTTGAAGGAGTTTTGGAATTTTTTTGAAAATTAATTTAATTCGTTGTAAGGGCCAAATTTTTGTGCGACAAAATATTTCGATATATAGATCTTGTAAAGCACTTTGAGTAGTACAGATTTATGCAAAAAAATCCCCATCCACGAAAACTTTAAAGGAGTTTTGGAATTTTTTTTAAATTAATTTAATTCGTTGTGGGGGCCAAATTTTTGTGCGACAAAATATTTCGAAATATAGGTTTGGTAGAGCACTTTAAGTAGCACAGGTTTATGCAAAAAAATCCCCATCCACGAAAACTTTGAAGGAGTTTTGGAATTTTTTTGAAAATCAATTTAATTCGTTGTGGGGGCCAAATTTTTGTGTGACAAAATATTTTGAAATATAGGTCTTGTAGAGCACTTCAAGTAGCACAGGTTTATGCAAAAAATCGCTATCCACGAAAACTTTGAAGGTTTTAGAATTTTTTAAAATTAATTTAATTCGTTGTGGGGCCAAATTTTTGTGCGACAAAATATTTCGAAATATAGGTTTGGTAGAGCACTTTAAGTAGCACAGGTTCATGCAAAAAAATCCCCATCCACGAAAACTTTGAAGGAGTTTTGGAATTTTTTTGAAAATCAATTTAACTCGTTGTGGGGGCCAAATTTTTGTGCGACAAAATATTTCGAGATATAAGTCTTGTAGAACATTTCAAGTTGCACAGGTTTATGCGAAAAAATCCCCATCCACGATAACTTTGAAGGAGTTTTGGAATTTTTTTGAAAATCAATTTAATTCGTTGTGGGGGCCAAATTTTTGTGCGACAAAATATTTTGAAATATAGGTCTTGTAGAGCACTTCAAGTAGCACAGGTTTATGCAAAAAAATCGCTATCCACGAAAACTTTGAAGGAGTTTTAGAATTTTTTAAATTAATTTAATTCGTTGTGGGGGCCAAATTTTTGTGCGACAAAACATTTCGAAATATAGGTTTGGTAGAGCACTTTAAGTAGCACAGGTTCATGCAAAAAAATCCCCATCCACGAAAACTTTGAAGGAGTTTTGGAATTTTTTTGAAAATTAATTTAACTCGTTGTGGGGGCCAAATTTTTGTGCGACAAAATATTTCGAGATATAAGTCTTGTAGAACATTTCAAGTTGCACAGGTTTATGCGAAAAAATCCCCATCCACGATAACTTTGAAGGAGTTTTGGATTTTTTTAAATTAATTTAATTCGTTGTGGGGGCCAAATTTTTGGGCGACAAAATATTTGGAAATATAGGTCATGTGAAGCACTTTGAGTAGCACATGTTTATGCAAAAAAATTCCCGTCCACGAAAACTTTGAAGGAGATTTGGAATTTTTTTGAAAATAAATTTAATACGTTGTAAGGGCCAAATTTTTGTGCGACAAAAGTTTTCGATATATAGGTCTTGTAAAGCACTTTAAGTAGCACAGGTTTATGCAAAAAAATCCCCATCCACGAAAACTTTCCCATCAAATAGTAAATTAATGGCTCTGGCCATGAAATTCCTACACATTTTAGGGACCGCTGGCGGCCGAGAACACTTCGTATTGCCGCGACAGATTCATTGCTGAAACTCGTGGCTGCTTTCACACTGATAATACGTTGCACGTTTTTGTTAAGACACAATTTCAAAGACAACAACAACAGCGTTCAATAATCTCAACTAAAGGTTTAAATATGTATAGCTGATAAACTACATTTCTTCATTATTAATGTTGACAACTTTGATCTATTAATTTTCACAAATATTTTAATTTTCCTTTATATTAATGTTTCAGTAGTAATTTTATATTCTTATTGTTTTGCTGTGTAATGTGTGTCGCATTGACTAGTTTGATAATATTTATAAGTAGTTTATAAAGCTTCAATGATGAATACATTATACCTATGTATCTTGTCATGAAATACAGCTTTGGATCTTCAAAAACGGACATTTCCTTCATCCAAATTCTTCAAATATTTTTCCCTGTTGACCACTTATGCCTCCTTGTTATTTTTTTATGTACTATACCTCAGGTTACTATGAATCACAATTGCTTTACTTTCAATCAACATACGAGGGACTTTATACTTTACACTTTAATACTGAGTGTGGTTACTAAGCAAATGCAATTTTAAACTGTTCAATATTATGAATATTGAGTCTTATCTGTATTTACAATAATAACAAACTATTTATTTCTTTGGCAAGAGCAAGATTTTATACAGAGTTAATTATGAAATCAATGAACATCATCACATAAAAAATACCCAATACATTCTTATATGGAAATATTTCAAAGAGAGTGTACTTGAAAATGTATATACATTTCAAATATTCATTAGGCAAAAGTGAATTTCCTTAACATCTAACTAAATAATGGTAATTTCAAAAGTAACATTTTTTTTGTAATGAAATGCAGAATCTCATTCTGTTTGCAAAGATATTCAGGTTAGTTGATATATAATTTCAATAAATTCATTTCAGAGGCGATTTATCATTATTTTTTTTTTATACCAGATATCTCTTCAAAATATGTAATATTATAATACTATTTGACACGTTATTCAAAATTACCTCTCCATTATTCAAAATAATGAAATAATGCCGTTTTTTAACGTTATTTGAACGTTAAAATCGATAAAAAAAAAAAAAATTGTTATAACTTTTTTATTAACAATTAAACATAAAATATATTCTTCTAGAAAAAATATTTTTTTGAGTAGATTAGAAAAAAAGTTCAAAATTCGTTAATTTTTCTATTTTCATTTCCTACATTCAACTTAAAACCTCCCAAACTTCGTTTATTTTGAGAATAGCAAAAAAAACAGGAGTTCATTTTCACGTAAAATTTTATACTCTACAATTTTTATCGGAATGATTTTCCTCTAACTCAAGCCGTTTTTGAATTATAAGGACAAAACATTTGTTAATTAATTTTTTCCAACCCTTGCCAAGAGTTGAAAACTTTTCTTTTTAGTTTCAAAATGCATCCAACAAACTTATACCAAAAATGCAGGGACTAGTCCCAAATTTCGATTTAAAGGCTCATTTAATTGGACTATGTTTTCAAAATTAATGATTTTAGTTTTGCCAATATCAAGTGGCAAATCAGCTAAGTAGGTACTTATCAAACTTAGCACATTGATTGATTTTTGACATGAGAAATTCAGAATCACAGCATATAGAATTGAGTATTCACTATTCACATTTTTTTATCTATTTGTGTTCATAATATACCATAGGGACCCAAAATTACTCCTTGTGGTACACCTTTCTTCATTATAATTGTTTGCGATTATAATTTTACTCCCATATACATCAGATATTGAATTTTGTGGGCCAGATAAAAAATTATTAGATCAAGTGATCTGCATAATGGTTGATGTTGCAATTTATTTTTTATATTTACCCTTGACGAACACAAATTGAAACATTTACCTTTGGCGCTTGAGGATTTCCTGAAAACAGGCAAACTTTTCAGGTACTTGTTTCTCTTGTCAGTCTGCTGCCTTTTCTTTTCCTCGAACTTTGTGAACCCGGAAACTTGAGATTTTGAATGATCCGACGAGTGGTGAGGCTGCCTCTGTCTTTCTTGGTCCATGTGATTTCGGTAACATTGCGAACAGTATCCTAGAAAAATTGAAGAAATCGTGTTAGACATATTTATAAAAGCTCTCATTCGATAAGGAATTTGATTGAATTCACCACATTCGAACTTAACAGAGATGATTCATTTTTCCCCATACCCTTTCTTGAATGTTGATTTGAACGTTAGGAATTCGGATAAAGGCCACTAATCAGGATATATAAACACATTTGCTCGAACGGTCTTTGTCCTAGAGATAGGTCAACTGTGTAAATGCATGACCAATTTTTACTTCCACAATCGATAGGAATTCGATTTCAATATTAAATAAAGCATTAATTGAATTTGTCCTATCATAAATAAGCACGATTGCAGAATCTTGGGTCAAGTTCAGAATTTCTGTAAACAAATTCATCCTAGATGAGCACATGAAAAATGTTTTTATAACCAGAGGTGCCTTATGGTCAAGGAATATCAATTCGGTTAACAAAGCTTACCTAAAACTAAGAAATTTCATTCAATATAGTTTTTCAGCCGAATATATTATTCAAAACATAATAAAACACATAATTTTCGACTCTTATATTGGGTTTTTTATGACAATATATTCAACTTCAAGGGTACTTTACTTATTGAGTTTTTTAATACCCACTTTCACTCCTCCAATTGACTAGAAATTTGGCATAAAATTAAAAAAAACAATATGGCGTCTTAAAGATGGCGGACGTGTTTGACGATTGATGGTCAGAATCTATTTGAAACTGCTAGTTGGGTGCTTGGGGTTGGAGATAGTTTTTTATCAAAATTCAATAATTCAAAATGGTGGATAATTTATGTGATTCATTGTCCAAATCTATTCAAAATTGGTACCTAAAAATTTTTTCGTCAAAATTCAACAGTTCGGAATGGCGGTTAAAAGATGGCGGACGTGATTTGTGATTAATCGTTCGAAAAATGCGCGGCAAGCTATTGAATCTGATTTGCACTGATAAAACATAGCATAATAAAAGGAGTTTTATTCAAGAGAAATTTATGACATACATTTACAGAGAGGTCAACAGGTATGGAATATATTCATTTTAGCGATATTATGTATTTGTTTAAAAAAACCTGAAACAGGTCGATTTCTATTGTCAATTTGACCATTTACACTATGAAAATATTACCCCCTCCTATCAATTATGAAGGAAATAATGTCTCATAATGTTCAGGAAGTATGGGTTTTTTAGTAATATTAAGTTTTTTAAATTTGGTGCAATCATAACTGAGAAAATTTATTTGAAAATGTAAATTTTGATATTTTACATATAATGAAGGAAATAATGTCTCATAATGTTCAGGAAGTATTTTCAATTTATTTTACAATTAAATTAAATGTTCAAAATGACCACCATTCACTTCTTGACAATAAGCAAGTCGATCCTGGAATTATCGTACAACATTTTGTAGGACCTCAGGGGTTATTTTGTTAATTTCTTCCGTTATCCTAACTTTCAAATCTGCAATATTGTCTGGTCTATTGAAATATACTTTTTATTTTAAATAAACCCATAAGAAGTAATCGAGAGGAGTCAAATCGGGGGATCTAGGCGGCCATTCAATCGTTCCACATCTTCCAATCCACCTATTGGGAAAAACTTCTTCAAATAATCTCTAACAATACGTTTGTAATGCGGTGGAGCTCCGTCTTGTTGGTACCAAATTGATCTATCTATTGCATTTGGATCAATAACATCAGGAAAGTCTTTTTAATGTAGGCTGTAAAAAGTTCATCAAATAATCTAGATAAATCTCACCATTAACTGTGGGCCAATAATTTTGTTGTTAATGATACCAGCACAAACTTTCACTTTTTTAGGATATTGTGTGTGAGCCTCGCACATCCAACGAGGATTTTATCTGCTCCAATATCTACAGTTTTGTCAATTAACCTTTCCATTTAAATGAAAAGTAGCTTCATCAGAAAAAACAATTTTGTTTATGAACTGCAATCTGCTTCAATTCTGTCCATCATCAGTTCACAGAATTGTTGCCTTCTATCAGGATCATCCTCATTTAACTCCTGAACCAACTGAACTTTATAAGGATGGTATTTTTCTTTATATAAAGCTCTCAATATCGATGATTCATTTACATCATTGTCGGCGGCAAGTTGTCTACTTGTCATATGCGGATTTTCCTCAATCGCCAACAGTACATCTAACTTTTTTCCTCATTCAATTTAACATTTCGACCTGGTTTTTGAATAGTTTTTACATGTCCAGTTTAACGATTTTTTTTTTTTCTATTTTGCTAACTGTAGACTGTGAAACGTGTTGACCAGGGTATTTATTATCAAACATTTCACAAAATTCCTTTAAGAGTTCTTCAATCATAATTAAAATGGGTTTTGTAAATAATTTTTTGGTGTCTTGAAAGACTTTTTTCTGACGTTTAGCAAAACAGATAAGAAAATACCTCATTATTTCTTATGGGGTTATTTAAAATCCAAAGTATATTTCAATAGACCAGACAATATTGCAGATTTAAAAGTACATAACCCCTGAGGTCCTACAAAATGTTGTACGAGAATTCCATGATCGACTTGCTTATTGTCAAGAAGTGAATGGTGGTCATTTTGAACATTTAATTTAATTGTAAATAAATTGAAAAATACTTCCTGAACATTATGTGACATTATTTCCTTCATTCTACGTAAAATATCAAAATTTTACATACTCAAAATAAATTTTCTCAGTTATGATTGCACCAAATTCGAAAAACTTAATATTGCTGAATAGAGAATGAAAATCCCTTTCAAACAAGGTGTACCTGGACACCCCTTTTCAATAAACATTTTTGAGGTGTGCTCATAATTCAGAGGGAGTGCAAGAAGGGGGTAATATTTTCAAACTGTAAATTGTCAAATTGACAATATAAATAAGATCTGTTTTAGGTTTTTTAAACAAATACATAATAACGCTAAAAATGAATTTATTCCATACCTATGGACCGCACTGTATATGAAATGGAGTAGGAAAGTAGGAACCAAACTTCCTCAAACTTAAATATTCTCAATTTACAAAATAAAAAGTAAATTTCCCAAATTTCTAAAGAAATATTTTGTTCAAGATTTCAGTTAAGATGTGGACTCGATAAAAAGGCATACATTTTTAAACGTCTAGGAAAAACTTAAAATAATAAATAATTTCACTGTATCAATCGAATGTTCTTTAATATTCTTCAATAGTATAGTAGAAGCCACGCCTTGAAATATAACTTTAAAACGTTCTTTTGAATTTACAAAACGAAACGATTTTGTATTTATGTATATCATAATCTCTGATCAGATTTTTTATGAATTTGTTATTTATTATATAAGTTTGAGACAATTTGTTGAAAACCAGGTTTCAGCCTTATTGGTTACCTCATCAGATACTCTTGAGAGTTCTTTATGCGAAAAAATAAATGCTGCTTCGCCTGCGAACAAATCTAATTTGTTTGGCTGGCATAAATTATGAAAAGTAATGGCCCCAATACTGACCCTTGTGGGACACCACACAATTAGAAATTTGATGTATAATTATTAATAATGAACGTCTGATAACGATTTGATTAATAAGATTTCAAAAGAGACAAAGGTTCTTAACCCATAAGAGTATAATTTTTCCAAAGATATGTCGTGGGGGACACAGTGGAAAACCCTTGACACGTTACAAAGTGCAATTTGTGTATGATTTCATTGTGCCTCTTCGAAATGAGCATTTATATACGTTGTTTGATTATTTTTTATTTTTTCAATGATTTTTGCGAATACACATATTATTAATTTTGGACGGTAATTTTCCACCAGAGATGGCCATATTTCTAGTGGATAGAACTTTATTTTCTATGAGAATATTTCAGACATAAAGTTGGAACCGTCACCAAAAAATTTAATTTAGAATTAAAAATTAATTCAATTCAATTTTTTCGTAGTCTTGGCGTGTTTTATTGCTTTTTGAAACGAAAAAAATAATATTTCTTATACTTTTGGAAATAAAAGTCAGTTATGATCCTGTCGATCTAGGCAAGATATACATCCACCATAAGCAATTCATCATATACAATTAAAAAATAAAATCATCTCTTTAAATAGTATATCGTATAAGAAGCATGAAACGGCATATTTAATTCTGTGCGAATTTTACACTATACTTTATCTACGACTACGACATACAATATTCAATGTAAGCAAAAAACTACAAAGTTCACTCATGAGAAATGGATTATTTAAAAAATGAATGCACTTGGTAACTTTGATACTACAATAATTTACCTTCTTATTTGTTAATACAATCTTCAATTTAACATGTACATGTACAATTATTAAAAACAACTTTTGGGGAACTAGAAACTGTTCTGAGGGAGATAAGTTGACATTATGTACATTTTCTATATTTAATAATAATAATATTCTCCAGTTGTAGTAAATTTTCTAGAAGTTTTCGATGTGTATTTTCCTTTAGGTTTTTCAGGCAACAAATGTAATGAAGCGCTATTTGTTGCCTCTATAACACTTGGCGGTGTTGAACTTCTTTCAGTGCTGCTTTCCATGACAATCTAACTTTGAAACACCTTTAAAATAGAGTTCTTTCAAAATTTGCAAATTGTTATTGAACATACTGGGTGTCAACGAATCTATTAGAGTCATAACTTCTAGAATATTAGGTGTATCAAAATGAGATTTGGTATAGGTAAATGGTATGTGAAGTGGAGAGTTTTTGGGATATTTTTCACTTTTTCCCGGGCACTTCCGGTTTCACCGAAATTGCACTGGTTTGGATTTTTAAATGGAACATTTTTGGATTTCTGAGACAGTTCTGGATCAGAAGTGACATTTAAAAAGTTTTTACGCCTACTCAATTTTTTTAGAGTCACTTTTAATATTGCATCTAGGTGGCCATGATCGGACGTAAACTAATCTGAGGACCTCAGGTGATGTCAGAAAATTACAATCGCAAAGTTTTAGTGACTAGTATGATAGATAGAAATAAGACAAGTTGGAAAAATTACATTTTCGTGTCTAACTATTATTTTTAAAATGGCGACCATTTTTTGAAAGAAATTTCCGACAAAATCATTTTTGTCGAATCTAACGATACTAATTTATTTCGGGTTGATTAAAAAATAAGAAATAAATTAAATATTACTAAGGAAAATACTGGATGATAATTTATTTATTTTTTGTCATGTGCCATGGATAGCCATAGTATAATTTTTGCAGTTTTTTTATCGTTTTTTTAAAACAAAACACTCCTTAGTTAATTAAAAAAGCTTTATGAGCAGACAAAAAAAGTTTCTTCATTTTCGTTAAATTTCATTTTAAATTTTTTAAATTTAAAAAGTGTTAACGTGTTTTTATTCAATCGATAGCTATAATTGTCATTTCAACCAACCTCTGTCATTTTCCAATGTACATATGTGTAAAAAGGTTTTAATCTATTTTATATTCATATGTGTCTAGAAGTATTGTCAACACAGACAATGGACCAATATAAAGAGACTTCGAATTAAGAACCCCCACTAAAAAATAAATGTTTTTTTATGAAATTTTCTATTATCAAAAAAAAAAAGGATTGGTTGAGAAGTTTATCATCGAAAATTTTGAATAAAATCATTAAACAAATAGCTTCAATACCAGATGATAAATAATATTATTAATTTTGGTAAATGGGTGTTTAGATATTGTTAAAAATGTTTTTTTTTTTTTTACAAATGTTATTTACTTATATTCATATATCATTTTTTGTATGTGTGCGTGTGGTGTGTCGTATACAGGGTTTTTCCCTAATACTTTTGAAACTTCGGGGGGTTTCGTTGGTATTTGCCCTGAAATATGTCCGGGTTCGTTTCTGAGAACAGGGCTTTGGGGAAAAAAGGGTATTTAAAAATATCCTGTATCCTAAAACCCGGGGGAAAATTTGGGGCAGTTTAGAAAAGGAATTATTTGGCCCTGGTCAGTGGCGTCTCATGGGCACACAGCCAACAATACTGGAAAAATTTTTTCCCCCCTTTTTATTTAAATTTGCGTGGGTTTAAAAAGTTTTTAAAAGCGTGGTAAAATACAACTTTTTACCTCCTTTTTTTTTTATTTAGCTTAGTTTTGGAACAAAAAAAAGAAGGCACTCTACAATCATGATTACCCGCTATGGAGACCAGCTGACAGTATAGTATTTTCATATCATAAAAATCAGAATTGTCAATTAGCAGTGATTCCATCATGAATACTTTTACTAACGCTGAAATGGCAAATTTCACATTTAGGGATTAGCAAATGGAAATGCGGAAGAAGCACGGGGAATCTACCAGGATAAATCTTAACAGAGTAATTCCAGGGAAAACATTTAGAACGCTAATAAGATTAGTGAAACTGGAAGTTTTAATAAAATGGGATGGAAGACCAAACAAAACGCCTGAACTAGGAAGCTATACTTGATGCAATAGAAGAAGATCCTTCAAAAACCCGGGAAAATTATAGCGAAGTAAGCCCAAAACCGTTTGAAAGTTCTAAAGAAACCTCCTAAAACCCATACATACAGCGGTCCCCCTCCCCTGGATTTTACCCGATTAAATTTTTTTCAGGTGGTTGATTCATACGATGGCACACAAAATAATTTTTTCCCAAAATTTTTTTACGAAGGGAAAATTTTTTTTACGAGATTCTTTATGAACTTTCACAATAACTATTTCTGGGCCCACCAAAATCCCACATTATTAAAAGAGGCAACATGTGGTTTATGACGACAGCTCCAGCTCTTTTTTAGTGTTCTTGCTCGTCAGCATCTCGACATCACCTACCCTAATCCCCGGAGGAGGGCAGGACCTCAACATTCCCGCCGCAGTCCTGATATGAATCCTCTAGATTTCTATTTATAATCTAAGGCTCTCGTTTATAAAACCCCCCCAGAGGGTGAATGACTTGGGGAAACCGAATAAGTGAAAAATTTAAACCCCCCAAAGGAATACTCCGGGTTTTTTTTGAACGTGTCAAACCAATAAAACATCGTTTTAAATGTATTTTATCAGACGGTGGTTTTTTTGCCTTTTTACTTTAAGGTCGAAATTGTTTATTTTTTACTTTAGGTTTGTTTTTTGGGTTGCCATGGAAAATTTTTAGAATAAGAAAGCCGAAAGGGTTTGATAGTTCACCCCAAAGAGTTGTATTTTGTTTTTTAATCTGAAAAAAAAAATACTAAAAAAAAAAAGTATTTTTTTTCTAGTATTGTTCCCGGGCCCACAGAGACCCCCCCGGACCTATTTTGGGCCTTAATTTTTTTATTACCAAATAGCTGTACCACATTTAAACCCAAATTGGGTTTTCCCAGGATATTCAGGATATTTTATAAATCCCTTTTTTTTTAATACTTCAACGCCCTGTATCCCCGGAAACAACCCAACTTGGGGCATATTTTCTGGGAACTTTTTTTTTTTAAAAATAACCAACGAATCCCCCCCCGAAGTTTTGGGGGAAAAACCGTAGTTAGGAAACATCCTGTATATGTTCTGGAGCAAACATATGTAAATGGAATACCCCATAACAAGGAAACTTCAGGGGGCCACTGAGTTTTTTCCCAAAATCAAAAGTAGATGAAATTTTTTTTATGGGAATCTAATTTTGTGTTTTACATTAGTGAATAAACTTGAAGAGGAAAACATTTCAATTTACAGAAAAATATTTCTATCAATATTCAATTGAGAATGCCCCTTTTCAAACAGAATACCCCACAAGAGGTTATCTTGACGATGGAAGATAGTGACTAAAGTTTATCTTTCAGCCATGATTCCACATCTGTTTTTAAAGGAACACCCCGTTTATATTTTCAACAAATCCCCCGGAATAAACTTAAAAAATTTTTAAAAGGGAATGATTTCCCTTAGATTCGTTAACACCCGGATATTAAAATTTGACAGTCGTAAAAAAAATTTTACCTCAACATTCAATAACGGAATGAAACTTGAAAATTAAAGGGGGTTTTGATACTTTTTTAAATTTTGGGGATAGTCATTGGATCCGAAAAACGCCTAGAAAATGTGCGCTTTATTAGCAAAAACCCCAAAAGTTATAAAAATTGAAAAGAAAAAATGGATTATGTTTTTGCCAAATTTCAAAAAATATCAAATTTAAGAAATTTCAAAGATTCGAAGAGGGGGAAAATTTTCAATGAAAACCCGGCTTCCGGAATTTATCTCCATTATTTATCTTTTAAAATTTTAACGCAGAAAATGGTTCCGACAATTTTTATGGGGTAAAAGGAGACACACATTAATTAATTTATTTAAAGTATTAAATATTTTGTTTTTTTTTTGTAAAATTATGGTGTATTCGGAACACTATAAAAAATTTATTTCGTTGAAATTTTCCTTGTTGTTTTTCAACGTTAAACGATTGTTAATTCAAAATTTTTTTCGAACTTGTTTAATTGTAAATAAAAATTTTTAAAAACTGTCGTAAAATGTTTCCTGTAGAGCCTTTTTTTTAAAATTATTTCCAACATCACGCCATGAAAGTTAAAAAATTCATACTTTGTTTAAAATTAATTTTGTATTTTTTTAAAAAATTAAAAAAAACCAAGTAGTTGTTAAAAAAAAAATTTTTTCTTTTTTAAAATCATATTATCGTTTTTTTTTTAATACAAGATATAAATTGATTTGGAAAAAACCCCCATTTGTTGATTTTTTATAAAAAAAATTGATTATTTCCCAAAATTTTTGAAATTTTTTTTTTATAACTTCATTATATTACAAATATTATAATTTTGAAAAAAATGTTTCTTTAATAACAATTTTAATTGTTTATAATATTTTTTATATTTCTATTGTTTAAATAATTATTGATTTTTTTAAAAAACATAATTGACAGTAAAACTATGAAGTTAAAAAAAAAAACCATTGTTTATTAACCTACCAATTTGTTATAAAAAAAATTTTAATTTTTTGTTGCAAAAAAAAAATTTTTTTTTATTAAAGAGGACTGTCAATTATGTTTTTTAAAAAAAAATTTTTTTAAAAAATTATTCAAACAATAAAAAAAATAAAAAAAATCATAAAAAAAAAATTTTTTAATTTTTTTTTTTTTAAAAAAACATAATATTTGTGATATAAGGGGGTTGTGGGAAAAATTTTTTTTTAAAAATTAAATAAAACAATTTTTTATGAAAAAAATTTTTCAACAAAAAGGCGGAAATTTTTTTTAAATCAATTTATATCTTGTATCAATAAAAAAAAGATAATAGATGATTAAGAACAAAAAAATTTTTTTTCAAAATTAATTTGATTTTTTTTGTTTTTTTTTAAGTACAAAAATTATTATAAACAAAGTATGAATATTTTTTTTAAATTTTTTTGGCGTGATCTTGTTAAGTATGTATCTAAGAAAGGTTTTACGAAGCAAAAACTTTTTTTCGACAATTATTTTAAAAAAAATTTTTTTACAATTAAGACAGAAGTTCGAGAAAAAAGTTGTTAGTTAACAATCGTTTAACTTGTTGAAAATCAACCCTTTTTAAATAAAATTTCCAACGGGGAAAAAATTATTTATAGTGTTCCGAATACAACATAATTTTTCCAAACCAAAAAAAAATATTTAATACCTTAAATGAATCAATTAATGTGTCGTACCGCTTTTGACGCCGCGCGCGCAACCTAAAAAAAAAATCGCTGGGGGACCCATTTTCAGCGTTAATTTAAAATTATAAATAATGGAGTTCCCGGGGGTTGGGGGTTCTTAATTAAAATTTTCCCCCCTCTTTTAGAATCTTATTTTGAAATTTCTTAAATATCAATAGTTTATGAAATATTAGCAAAAAAAGAAATGCCATTTTTTTTTTTATCCTTCAATTGTTTAAATAATTTTTTCAATTATTTATGTGCTAATACAAAGCTTTTGGGAAAATTTTTTTTAGGCATTATTCCGGATCCAATGAGCCCTCACAACAAAATTTTTAAAACGTATCTCTATTTTAGACCATTTTCAACTTGTCGAGTAGATTACGGGGGATATTGCATAAAAAAAATAACGTTTTTTCCCGATCACTTAAAATCGAATGAAAAAAAACCTTTCCAGTCCCGGGATTTCCATAGTAGCCGCAACCATTTTGCACTTCAAAACGGCCTGTTTGATCCTCAGCGAGGGTTGCTTTTTGGGGGCGTACATCATGTACTTGTAAGAACGCTGCAAAGTTAACACAGGCATCCCCGATTACAACCCAAAAAATAATAATGACCCAAAAAAACTAAGAATAAGGCTAACGAAAAAAAAATCTAGTCTCGATGCTGGCAAGTCTACCTTGACGCGCCCCGTAATTGCTAGTATTCCATAACCAGCCCTTTTTTGAAAAAACCCTCGAACGAAGCGATTTTCCAAAGTGATATATCGATTCCCGGGTAGCGAATACCCGCTGGAGCTACCAGGGGGGGGGCCCCTGTAATCGAGGGCGCACAAATTGAGTTCCTCCATTAGCATCGTCTGCTTTAAACTGGCAATTGGGGTTTCAAAAGCGACTGCGGTTTTTTTGGGTCCTTGGTTTTGGCAAGGATATGAAACCCGGTTTTTGGGGAAAACTATCAGAAATCTACGGGGATCAGCCTTTTGGGTTTTGGGGACGATACGTTTTATGCTTAGTTTGAGCAGTTTGACGGGTTGGGGCACCTTCGAAAGCACCACAATAGGGGAAAATCGAAAAACCCGACAAAATGTCGTTCATTTAATAATTTCAATTACAAATTGAGGGGGAAAATTTGGGGCAAATCGAGCATTTATCAATGTCCAGAGATAAGCCCCTTTATCTTTCCCGCTTAAAAGAGTTTGAATTTCCCCCATTGATAAGAAATTTTTGGGTTTTCAAGGGTCAAAAGTCTGATGATCTGACAGGGGCGACGTGACGTCTTTGTGATCAACAGTTGCATCCTTAGAGACAGTTCAAAAATTGTTTACTTTTATGAAATCCAAGGAAATGTTTCCCCAAACAATTAAAAAAAATTGGGGGAAAAAACGGTTTTCCGAATTTTTTTTATTTTGGGGTTTTAAAAAATTTATGATTATTGATTCCAAGAAAAATTGGGGAGACAAAGATAAATCTAAATACTAAAAAGTTTTTAAAAAAAGATAATTTAAAACAGATGCCCTTGATGTAACGAAACCAAACTTGTAAATAGAATGAAAAAAGAAAAATATTTTTTTAATTTTGTTCAAATTGTCAAATTGGGGGTGTTGGGAAAAGTTTTTAAAAAAAAAATCTTTTAAAATAAGTAGTTAAATTTTTTCATCTAAACCCCGATTTGTGAGTATATCTTTTTTGGGGAAAAGGGGGAAAAGGGGGGAAAAAATATATCACCATTAAATTTTTGTCTTACATAGGAATTTAAGGCCAAGAAAAAAAAAAAATAAAAACCAAAAAAAAAATAATCTCATCACCCATCTCAGATCCATTAAGGTAGTTCCGCCAGAGACAGTTGAATTAGGGGATTATTAAAAAATTATACGTTTTTTTAACATGTGAACAACGCCCCCCATAAAATTTTAACAAGGGACCCCCCAACCCAAGATATATATAATTGAAGTTGAATCAAAAACGTAACAAATGGAATGCATAGGCAAAAGCAATTTTTAATTCAAAAAAATTTGTACTAAAATTAAGAAGTTTATGAAAAAAAAAATAGGGGCTAGAGAGGATATCACAGATATTGTGAAAAAAAACAAAGTGATTGACCATCTAGTTTGACAGATATAATCAAAACTACCCCGTTATTCAAAAAAAATCCACAAAAAGGGAAACCTAAAGGGTGTCATCAGGGAAAAGGGGGACACAACCTTCTAGATCCATTGATAATAAACTATTGGGTGAGGTGAATAGTAGTGGCCCAAGAACAGTACCTTGTGGCACAAAGTATGTGATATTTCTCATTTTGCTAATGGTACCTTCTATACAGACTTGTTGTTCAATAAGAGTTTTTAATCCCGTATATTTGTAGTGTTCTCAACAATTTTGGGGGCATACGTGTCAAAGGCTTTAAAAAGGGCAAAAAATACAAGAGGAAGGTTTTTTGAATCAATTTGCTTTATATATCTTTTTTTTTTTAAAGCACAAATTGCGTCTTCAGTTGACTTTCCTTTTTAAAGTCGATGCCTGAAATTACATCGTGTTTGTCTAGGGAAAATTTTTCAAGTCTCATTTTTAAAATTTTTTTAAA